>JBCAUA010035515.1:0-12146 GCA_038406235.1 Peronia verruculata | reverse complement strand
ATACATACATACATACATACATACATACATACATACATACATACATACATACATACATACATACATACATACACATTCAGACATTTCTGTCAATACTCTGACAAATCTGAGCACCATCCCTTCATCCTTGCCAGTCCGATCGAGGCTAGCAAGTTTCCCAGTCCCAAACATCGGGCCAGAACAAACATAGAGCCAGAGCTCGGAAGCTCAACTTCACTCTGGCTTTTCTAAACAAGAAACTTCCGCACATTTTTCTTCTACGCTCACCGCCCCTATACAAGCCTTGCATGGTGTCCTTCTCCGTCTTCGTTCACACTCTTTTAAACTCTTTCCCGCCATCCTTCATTCCACCACTTTAGCCTTGCAAGGTGTGGATCTGGTCAAAATCTCGCTGGCTATAACCTGTGCTAAAATTCTTCCCCAAATATTATAAAATGGAGATAACCTGCTTATATTGCCTTTAGGTTTGTTACGAATTATATTTCTTATGTATCCGTATCAGAATAGAAACAACGTATGTCAGTAATAGCCTGCTCTATCACCACGTTATGGATTAACTTTCAAGAACCTGCCATGAAGTACGCAACAAAATGATACCTACAGATCGATGATGGACTCTAATTCTTTAACAGTGAAATCAACTGTAACAACCGCAATAAATAGTTTTCGTTTCTACGTATCTTTAATTATTTTCTTATGTTAAATAAACCTGTTGTCGTTACTTTTAAGTTCCCAAAAACTTACCGTCAAATGTATCACAATACATATACAAACTAACAACAATATGGGTCATTTAGAGAGCCCTTATTCCAGTACCGCATAGGCTCTAAGCGTTTTGCCATATACCTGTATAATTACTCCCATAGAGCCCAAAGCAGATTTTTGGTTTTGGTTTGAGTTAGGATTTTTTGGTTCACCAGCAGGATTTCGGCACACTCCATCTGACAGGGTATAATACTTTACCGTATAGAAACGCACAATAAAAGCGGATACATTCTCAACTACACGATGACTACCTGGTGAACGCTCAAATCCGTACCAGTCTACAATAACGTTCTGTCTATAGGGTATCTACTTTAGCATGGGCTGAGTCAGGAAATGTGTGTAAATTGTTTTTCCAGAGGACAAATTTCGGGACCAATCATAGTTCGAATCCCGAACTTTTGATACCAAGTCTGCTGACCAACCCCCTGGGCCATCAACATCACACAGGGATATAGAGGGTTAAAAGAAGACAAATCTCATATTCAAACCTGATGTCTACAGTGATCTATCTTCACCTGCGTCCAAATGGCTTCCAGAAGCTTTACTGATTTGCTTATCTCTGCTCTCACCTAGTGCCACGGCGATCTATCTACACCTACCTCCGGCCTGCCTATTTATGTATCAACATTCGCAGGATAAACTTCTAAATAAGTTGAAATCCTCACTTGACATTTCATTTGGACTGGAAAAAAAAAAAATCACAAATTCCCAAGGCCATGTAAATTCCCCCCTCCACGAGCCTCCCTCTAATTTATATCGGATTACCCCTTCTTCTTTCTCTCGCCATCTCGGATAAAGTTTTCTGTATAATTAGAGAAATTAAGGAAGAAGATCAATCCCACCCCACCCAACCCCGCCCATTTTCACTCTCAAAAAAAAAAAAAAAAACGGAAAGAAGAAGAGCTGGAGCCTTAAAAAATTCCGGGCCATTTCCCGTCATAATTTAATTTGATCTGCTGGTTCTGGCGTACCCAGGTGAGAACTGATCCAGGTAGAAACTGGTCTGGCCTCTGATAAGGAATACTTATCTTCCTGCCAGCTTAAATGAAGACGAATGTGGGTAGTAGCATCTCTGCATATCTCCAGGGAGGAACTCCTCAGTCAAAGACCCTATCTCACCGCAGATGAATTAGGAATAATAACACAGCATGCTCTTAGAGGGAACCTTTCATATCGTGTAATTTGGTTCGTGGTTGGATAGAGTCCTTTTTATCTGAGGCTTTCGTTGTGAGATCTGTGTGGAAGAGACCCTGAGAGTATTTCCAAATGCTAAATATATTGCTACATAATTACTTGTGTATAAATTCCATAGCTGTGGAGCTGATGTTCAGAGAGTTCTGTTTGTATTCTTCCTGTTTGTAGCGATCGGAAAAAAATAACTCACAATGGAGTTTTATTGATCTATTTTGAATTGCACAGCAATCAATGATTCCTCCCATCATCCTGGCCATTCTGAAGTTTGCATCTGTAAGAAAGTGCTATAAGCGATGAATGATAAAAAGTGCATAGTATGTCGTCACCGCTCATCCAACTGACCCACGTACGTGTATTTTCATGTTGTTGTTTTTCTCTATATTGAGATCTCCATGTACTTTCTATATACATCTTTTAACCTCCTGGTCGATTATCCATGTAGCTTCGAATATTACAGGTACAGTAAACAACGTATGTCTTTCTACATCCTATGGGTGGTTGTCCCTTCGGGTATTCGAAATACATGTCTTAACTCGGCAGATTTTATAGACGAACACGATGAACTGGCATATTAGTGGTGAAGTGGCATCCCGAATCCACATTCGGAAAAAGTTTACGTTTTAGTACAGAAAAAGGTCTGAATATGAATGAAATTGAAGGAAGCTGCAATGATCAAAATGATGAGACAGTATAGCCGAGGAGCCATCAATAAATGATGTTAATTTCACTATGGCAGTTTGTTGTCACACTTTCTCGCCTATGCCAAACAAGCTTGACAGGCAACAGAGCGGAAAGATCGATAGAGTTATGGAAACGGCGACCACATTTATCGATAAATTTGCTCTGTGGTAACCAGAGAGAGGCGTCTCTGCAAAAAGGCACGGCTTCCTCCGCGTATTGGCGATTCAGTGTTGCACGCAATGCAAGTCATGAGGAAGGGGGGGGGGGGGGTGGACTATGGCAATGGCGGAGAAAGAGAGAAGGAACACAGGTCTGATGGTAAAAATAATGACAAAAAAAAAAAAAAAACGTTTTGCACCACTTACGTAAACTTTACTTAATCGGTTGATCTCTCACTTTCTTCCCTGGGCTAATCTAAATACTTTAAGAAAACGAATCAGTCAGAAGGATAAAAAGAAATAAGAGGCCAAAATGTCAACAACGACAGCCTCTCTATTGACAAAAAGAGGACAGAAAACACACACACACACACACACACACACACATACACACCACACACACACACACACAAACACACACACAAACACACACACACACGGGCACACACACACAAACACATACACACACACAGACACACATACACACACCAGACACATACACACACACACACACACACGCACACACAAAAGGCTAAAATAACAATAACAACAGAATTGTGGAGAAAAAAAAAATCCAACCTGAAAAAAAAAAAAAAACTACAGAGAGAGACACCAATGACAGAGCGGAGATTGTATAATAAACAGTTTACAAATTCAATAACCTGATGCCCTACAGCTTGAGAAGGCTTTGCTTTGGTGGTTTAAAAATATGGTTAAATGTGCCCTGTCTATGAAATCCCACTGGTGTGCGCCGTACAATTCTAGCTTAAGCAGGGAAAAGCTTTTGAAATCCCCTGGACCAATTAACCTCACGCCGTCCCTTTTCCCCTTCGACAAACAACAAAGTTACCAAAGAAACTGGCAAAAGTATGGAACACGCATTTTTTACTTTTCATTACCGTGGCTGATTTCTGCCATTTCTATCTCTTCCGACATATTCTTGTAGTGTTTGTTAGAGGGTGTTAGTACAAAAACTTTTCTTAATTTTAAACAGCAAAATCAACGTTTGTCGATGGAGAGATAACCAAGGAGTTTAAATCTGTAGAAGTGGAGAATCGCAGGTTTCCCTCGAAACCCCAGGGAGAATACATATTTACAATGTGAACACAGTACAGAATAACAGCGAGTTAATGGGATGTTTGTCCCTTGCATGCAAGGCAGTGTAAACATTTAGGAGAAATCTGAAGAGCGAAAGGATGGAACGCATGTCAGTCGAACGTCGTGGATTTTTATTTTTTATTTTTTTCTCCTTTTTCTTCACTGCAACCATACAAGCCTGATGCTGAGTTTTGAAAGATATTTAGGGGAATCTCTGTTAGCAATTAGAGATTAATAACCAACCAAGGCATTTTTAATTTTCCATCGCAATTCATATAATGTTCGTTTAACACTATATGCACAAGAAGTGAGGGTTTGAAAAATATGTCCATTTTGTGTAGATTACCCTCTATCTGCCTGAAATTTGTAAAAGCTGTTACAATACTCAAAACCTTTAGAGATAAAACCGCCTTTCTTAAGATCGTTAATTGTACAACATTTTTCGGTTCCATTGCTCACACTAGCATTAACTGATTAAAGATTAATTAATAATTATATCATCGGTCTAACAAACACAATGCCAGATGCCCTTAGGAAATCGGTTGCGACAAAGACAGTCAGATATTTCAGATTAATTACAGCCGTGGCAAATAAAACCACAAACTTTAAAAGTCGTGTTCCTTTCTCTCGGGTCTTACAAACACTAGGCCAAACATAACTTACTAAAGTAAAACCAATGCATTATTGTTGCCGTTTTTTACTTCAGGAAATGCCCTGATGATTTCAGACGGTACAGAAAAGAAGTTGCGGTTCCCCATTTCTTTCTCCTTGAAGAAATAGCAAGCTAGAGTTTGAGTAAAGAAATTTTGTTTCTTAGAACATACGCTTTTTTTTTTTAATTCTCTAATTACTCCAGTTTTACATTTTATGATGTTTGAATGTTTGCACCTCAAATTTCGACGGCTAATCTCTCGTTGATTTCTTTTTATTACAATCGAGCTTTTTCAACGTTGGTTTACAATGTGAGGAATCTGATTCGTTCTGAGAGGTTAAATCTGTCTCCCAATGTTTCAAGTCAATAACAAGTTGACCTCCCTCCGGCCAATATGAAGCCCTACCTTTAGCGTGAGTACTAAAGTAGTGCATAAGCCGCTCAGTAACCCAGAGAATGACTGGCTTCAAGTTGCAGAAAGTGGAGAGTAAATTGGAGGCGGCGGTCATTACTCTCCACAGATAATTGAGGGGTCGACCGACCATATGTTATTCTCCAGCGCACTTCGCAGGCTTTGTCAACAAAGGAGTCCTCTGTCGCCAAATATTACTATTGTTACAGTCTGCTAGGGGATTCCACGAACACAGTCAAACAAAAGCTCACAAAGAGCTTCAAGATAAATCAGAACTAGACAATCCCTTTGAAAAGAAGAAAAAAGAGAGAGGGGAAAAAAGGAAAAGAAAAAAGAAAGAAAAAAGAAATGCAGACAGTAAGTGAGACAGAAAGAAAGAAAGACGAAAGAAAGAAAGAAAGAAAAGGAATGAAAGAAAGAAAGGAAGATCAGATGGAAAGAAAGAAAGTCAAAAAGGAAGGAAAAGACAAAGACAGACAAACAGAAAGAAAGAAATACAGACAAAAAGACAGAAAGAAAGACAGGCAGACAAAAAGAAAGAAAGAAAGAAATGACAGGTAACCAAAGTTAAACAACCTGAAAACATTTTTGAAAGACCTCATTTCGTCTTTGTTTTAGTAAGGGCCTGGTGTGAGGGCATGGAAAAATGCCGCGCGGGCATATTGTGTGCACACCCCACTATGTGGGCTGAAAGGAAAGTCCGGGAGGCGGAGGGTCCGGACTAAAGGGAGGGGGATGTGGGTGAAGTATCCGTGTAAAGTTCAGTGCGGGAGAGCGGAGCCCTTTGATGAAGATAGTAGAGCCTCTGATGGTGCTGACAACTTTACATCGGAACACCGAGAGTTATTCTACAACAGCTGAAGCATCTGACCTACAGAACAAAGCGGTTCATTTGGCCAGTTGAGAACTACTTAACTGGGTCTTGTGACAGAGCGATAGAACCAAACGAAGAATGATCAGGAGCACAGATCTAACTTACTCTGACAAAATACCCTTTAGTCCAAATATCAAACATAGTTTTTTTGTTTTTTTTTTCAAGTTCTCATTTAACGGCGCATCAGGACGATTGCGGCTATTCACACTTCGAACTGTTTAAAACCGTGTAGTTATCAAGATGTATAATAATGGTTATCAAAAAATGTACAAAACAATTATCAAAGTCTACGTAGTAAGCTTACGTCGAAATCTAGATCGAGTTCTGTCTAGGGCCATTACATTTGTGATGATGGATAGAAAGAAGCGTACTCGTCTTATGGTCAACAGGTACATACCGTACACTGCTCTGTCGTAATTAAGACTACTCTGATCTTACAATATTACTATGTACCACCCTTTTCCTAGACACAAAGGTGTCAAATGGATGAAAATGAACACATTATGGATTTATGAACAAGCAGGTGCTGGATTTCCTGTCGTTACTATCATCCATAACACTATGATACTCGCCAAAATGAATGCCTGGATAGACAGGCGTGTTTGTGGTAAGAAAACAAAACGGTGGACTAAATGTAACTGCCAACAAAATGTACATAAGAACATCAATATCAAAGACATGTAATAAACAACAAAATTTTGATTAAATAGGCCCAAATATTTATGAGTTTACTCATATATTGGTATACATACTCACTGAATTTATACATCTGCTGATTGGGTATATATTCCACATAACATATTATTAAATACTATCGGGTATACGAACTCGATTTTCAAGATATACATTTACAGGTCTACAAATTGATATGGCCATTGATGTACCATAAGTATTATACACTCTCACCTATACTATTATTTGATACATATATGCATTGGTGCACTAAATACAATAGCTTACATTCATACTTAGTAGTATAGCGTATGTTCACTGACACGTAATTTTACAGATATTGCTGGTATATTCTCTGATCATATCCTCAGAAGATATAGATCTAAACCCCCACACAATATCTTTACTGTCCACTGAGGTAAAACGACCCATTATTATGCTGACAGAACTCTTTCTACTTACTGACTTTTATGCACTCATGCGCACTCACTAGTATACATCTCAGGTGAAAAATACAAGCTAGTTTACACCTCTACCACAGTATATATGCCATTCATATTGGCATACTGGAAAACATGATCACTAGTCGGTCTATGATCATTAAGACCAAGGCTCTCACAGTTGTAGGTGTGGGAATTTCCGCACGCTGGCACCTAACACTTACTACCGCTCACCTGTCGACAGGTGTTGTAGCAAAGCGCTGCTCACACGTGACGCCTCGCTTCACCCTCTATCAATGCTACGATCCGAGATCAAAAACCTTAACAATCAGACCTCTTATTCAATCGAAGTTTTTCCTCCGTTCCGGGTATAGAGGGGAAACGAGTAAAAAAAAAAGAATGAATCTTCTCAGAATCTAAAGAAATCAAGAACAAAAACCATAAAACTCATTCAAATCGGTCTTCAGTACCACCTGTAGAGGGAACCACAACAAATTTTTAATAGATTCAGGTCTCTCTTGGTGAAAAAAAAAGTTCCCGTCCTTAACACGCAATATTGTAAATGCTGAAGATAAAAACAATCGTCTTTAACAAACAGACCTATAACGACGCACATATTCCGCAGGTTCCCAATAGACACCTGACAATAAGACAAATACACAGACATAAACAATTAACCTATAAACAAACCATTACCAGAATATAAGAGCAGAGTATAAATACGAGTATAAGTTAAAACAAAACAAAACAAAAAAAAAAAAACTGCCTACTTATAGACAATCGGACATACCATACACAAAAGATGGGACCTCTTAGAAAGACTGGCTTCATAATAAAAATACCACCAGGGTTCCTGAATTACCCAAGAAATAATAGTCTACTTACACGAGTGTCCTTTTTACCTAAGAGTAGACATGTGTGATTCATATATCATACGTCACTTACGGGAATGTAGTAATTTTTCACCAATTCACTTCCTAGAATGGAACCACCACATGGTGCACTTAATGGAACACAACAAAAACCCACAATGCTAGGTGAGGGAGTGACTGGGAGACGCCTTCTAACTGACGCTACGTACTCATCCTGCACGCTTGATCAGCGCCGACTCAGACCCAGCAGGGCCCTCGCTTGTACTCACAATCACACCACACACACGGACTGGCAGCTAGCGCGGCCGGCTACTCATCGAAACGCTCGTGGCCGCAGCGTCACCGCCGCTCGATCGCTCACTCACTCACGCACACTACATCTAGCGCTCATACTTTGATAAAGCACCTTATTCACTACACTTTTATTAATTTCCCTTCAATTCAAATATTCATCTCCTGCAATCGTAAAAGACCATTATAATGTAACATTTAAATTCACCCTTCACAAACTGCATTTTTATCATATCACTATGTATTAAATCAAGAAAAGAGCTCATCGAACTGGCTCAACATTTTCTCGAAAGCGTGGTTCTCACAGGAAAGGCTGTTTTGTAAAAATACAATCGCTGGGGAAAGCAGTGGCGCTGGGGATGGGGAGCGCAGTAGAATAGAAAACAGGGGCGGGGCGGAAGGGGATGCGGATGGTGAACGGGAGGGGAAGGGGGGGGGGGGAGACGCGCAAAGGCTGGGCAGTATGGCGAAATATTTCCATCGCACGCGCGCACATTCAGGGTATGAGTCAAACGGGAATGAATATTTGCGAAATTCCGTCGCTTGAGGAAAGTCCCGAAACCAAACAAAACCCGACACTGGTCCGGCCCCGTCTTTCTGCCACCTCCTTGGGCTTTTTTCCTCTTCAAGTGGTTGCACGTGGCGGGAGTGTTGAGCTTATGATGAGTCACAATTCATAGAAGGTTGTTGTTGTTGTTGTTGTTATTTTTCCGTTGACGGCGAAATAGGAAGACTGCCATAATGTATCACAGCCCAAATGACATGAATGTGTTTGACAGATATCCAGCAACAAGAAAGACACAATAATAATGTTAATAATGATAATTTATTATTATCCAATATTGTGTGGACGAAGAGCCGGTTAAGCTTGAAAATTTCGGCAATTTGATCAATACCCAGTTATTCATATTTTTTAAATCTTTTGGTTTTAAAAGTGCATCTGAGTAGTTACCGGTTGGACAGTAGTCTTGGTTTTAAGAATTTTTATTTTAACCTTTTACGTGTCAGTAGAACCTATTGACGCAACAGGTTTTCTGTGACGACATTCATTCACGTTTAGTTAATGACAGCTTAGCACTAAAGGCGATATAACTGAGTACTTGTTGTTGATGGCCTAGTGGATGAGTTGTCGAACTCAGGATCAAATGTTCCTAGTTCGAACCATGACTGGTCCCGACATTTTGTCCTGGGAAAAGACAATTTACACACATTCCCGGAACCCAGCTTAAAATAAGTACCACAGAACGATAAATGCTATTGTTAGATTGATAATAAGTATTTAAGCATCAGACAGCCGCCCGTATGCTTCCCGGAGAGCTGAGAGCGTACCAGAGAGTCGTTGAGTAATCAAGGATTGTAAAGCACTTAGAGCTGTTCTATACGGGGCTGCACGCTATATAAATGCTCTAAATTACTAATTTTATTATTACTCTTACTTTTTTTGTAATGTAGTATGTTACTACAAATGAAATTCGATTGTGAAATTTAATAGCTGACGAACTCAGCCGCCTTGAGGCTCTGAAGTTTTAAGATAGTGACCAAGGGAAAAGACTGCCTGCTGATTTCCCCCAAGACGATCATAATGATTATACTAACAGAGTACAGCTTGATCAATACGTTTTCTCAGCCTCAGTTCGGTGGACTCACACAAGACTTTCAGAATCTCACATTGTCAACATAATTAGGACAGCACTCGATGCTCTCTGAGAATGTTTGTTTACATGTGCGTATGAGAGTGTCTGTTTAGTGTATGTTTGTTGCGTGTGCGTGGGTGTGTGTGTGTGTGTGTTGTGTATGTGTGTATATGTGTGTATGTACTACTGTAATGAAAGATTTACAGTTATTGAACTTAAATCAATTCGGCTTTCTCAAGTGTACGTAAGTGGTAAGAGAGTGAGAGAGAGAGAGCGAGAGAGAGAGAGAGAGAGAGAGAGAGAGAGAGAGAGAGAGAGAGAGAGAGAGTGAACCTGAGAGAAACAGCTGAAGAGAGACAGACATTCTTATTTAGAAAAATATCCAAATTCTGAAAATGGTCTTGTTTGTTTGTGTTGGGGTTTAATGGCACATCAGCACGATCATGGCTATAGGCCTATTGTGCCAAACACCATAGGACACGTTTACACATCAAGAACAAAGAAAACAGGACAGAAGACGGGAGCAAGAAGAGAGAGAAGAGACGTCACCCCTGGAACGTCGAGGACGGCATTCCGTAGGAGACTTCCCACCACTGGCGGGCTTTTACCGCCTGCAGGTGGGAGCAAAGAACCTACTTATACACTCCGGGCCTCCGCGGGGGGAGACACGGTTTCTTCACTTGATGCTATTTAAAGATTCAGCTGTTCTTAAATGTGTATTCTGTAGACATTATTCTACTAGGACCCCCTTTTTTTTTTTTGCTCCATCTACAGTGAACTATCACCCAATCATTCTTAACATCTTTTTGCAGATGTATCACCCTTTGTTTGTTCTCGATCTCTATTATTGATATGTGTAGAATTCCAAGGACTGCCAATATAGTAATGCCATGAAAGTGATTTTCGCTATTTTGCGACGAAGTGAGCGAGGGATACACTTTGAACGTTTAATTGTGAGAAACGATCGCAGCAACCACAATGGCTATGTAATCCTTCCGACCATCAACTTCATTATTTTGTAGACATATCGTGGAACTGTAAGACAGATGCTATCAACCAGTACCAAACTCAATAAGCCTCAAAAGAAATAAACAACACATCATTACGAGAAACTGATATTATGATGAAAATTGATCACATTGTCATAGTAAGTGGAGCCAAATTAATTTTCGAGCCTCTTTGTCACGGCAACCACAATCATCATCATCATCATCATCATCATCATCATCATCATCATCATTTTATAAAAATATAATATAACTGTCAGACTGGTAACTAATAAAACAATTCAAGAAAAACAAATAACACAGAAATCTATAAAGAACGTGATAGCGATGGTTAAATCTGCCAAATTTTCGAGTCAACTGTCATCATCATCATCATCATCATCATCATCATCGTGATGCAGAATGTCACTGTATTGACTTCTCGTTCATTTTCCTCCTCCACTTTCACAGCCTCCCCCCCCCCCCCGCGCCCCTCCCTCCACCCTTTCCTCCTCATCCCCAGTTATCACCTTTCACTACCAGCACTGGCCAGAAATCGCTCATTTAGTCCCTGGTGTAAGTTCCATTTTCATGGTCCTTGTCCACAGAGAGAGAGAATGGTTTCAGCCACGTCGTTTTGGACGTCCACAGGTCACATAGCTGGTCTGACAAGGGCACAAGCGCGCTCAAAATAACAGTGCTTATCTGGAATTAGATCTCTTGTCTTCAAGCCTGGCATTCCAATTTTCCGGGAATGACCCTGGCCAAAGGCGATCAATAACCTGTGTGCAGTTGGGGCACAAATGATCCAGGTCATGTGGACTGCTCATGGCAGTGCAAGTGAAAACGTTGAAACAGACACACTTATTGTACGTGGTACTCTGTATAATGGCCAATGACAGAGATAAGACTGACATGGTTACTCGATGTCAACAGACTGAAAGGGTAATCCGACGCATAGGTTATATTCTGTGGTTATTTCAGCATATCCTAGATCCTACTGTGTCGTCGGCAACATCCTATATCTGAACTGTTGACACCAGGAGACTAACACTGGGAGACAAAATTACATGTCGCAGCCAACTGACAGACTAGGAAATAATTCAGTTACACACACAAAAGGCTAGAGTAACAGAAAGATCGATATACATGTAGTACAGACGGAGCGGTAGATATGCAGATAGACAGATAGAGACACAGACAGAGAGACAGGCAGGCAGGCAGACAGACAGGCAGATAGACAGACCGACAGACGGACGGACGGACGACGGACGGAGAGATGGACGGACAGACAGACAGAGACAGATATGTAGGTAAATAGATGTTAGACCGACAGAAAGATATACATACATACATACATACATACATACATACATACATACATACATACATACATACAAACATACATACATACATA
>JBCAUA010035494.1:0-12146 GCA_038406235.1 Peronia verruculata | reverse complement strand
GACCTCAAAGTGGTTATGTGGTTTGGCGTCTGCTTCATGGTGAAAACAACTTAGGTCGATAAGATTGTGGCGGGGATCCACTCGCAGGTTCTGCATTGGCCGATAGGAAAACGAAAATTGAAAATCTTCATTTTTGTCAATCACTCAACGGTCTCCAAATTTGTCTATGGTTGGGAAGCCACTAATATGTTAAACACATGAAAGAACCCTTGGCAGTTCAAAATCGTGCTACTACCTGGGTAAAATTTTCTAATTCCAAGTTTCTACTCACATAAATTCTCACCCACCCCCCGTTTAAAAAAAAAAAAAACGCAATCTTAAAACCGAGTAGTTCTACTTTCTAAGGATTGAAAGGCTTAAGGAAAACAAACAACATTCAGTGACTGGGATGCTGCGTTGACGAAATATTTTTTTTAAATTTCAGTACACCAAGCTCTTTGAAATTGAGTACGTTAATCCATCAACATCCGCACTTCAAAATGGCAAGTGGGGGCGTAGAAAGTGCAAAGTGATCCCTTTCATGTTTTGAGAGATCTGCAGTCTTTGGTTACATCCCTCCCGAGTTTTGGTATCGATGTCACTAAACTTTCGATGTGTCTATCGGTATTTAGTGCTTTTTGTTTTGTTCGGCAGAGAAGGTACAGGTAGCCCAAGACTGGCCTTGTAAATATGGCAGATATAATGATATGATACACGGAGAAGTCGGCCCTGTGTCAAGTGCGGTTTCACCTTCCAGATGCACTTAATGTTTAGCCCACATTTCTTCATCCACAGAAAGTTTAAACTGGAATGTTTAACGGTTTGTGTTCACAGCACTCGACCGCTCACACATACACATACACAGATGTACATCCATATAACAGTTTTGGGAGATAGATATCCAGAGTTATTTGACGCGATTTATAAGGGTTAAAGTTCGAAGCGCTGTTGGTGCAGAATAGTACACATGCACATGTATTTCGTACGATACGCGATTGTCTTGAAATAACTTCATCTTTTTTTTTTTTTTTTAAATTTATTTTTCAAATACATTGTTAGAACACTGAAAGACGAATAGCTGCATTCTTTTATTCTTTATCCACTGATATTTTCATCGTGAATTTTATGAACGATCGGTTTCGGAGAGAAGACGGTTTCAAAAAGTACATTAGCTTATGGAAAAACACATTAAATCTTTTAATTTTGTAAACAGTGCATTTGTGTTGGTCCAGTTTATACGGATAGTTCGATAGCTTCGCTGGAAGTTGATTTTCTGGGAATTGCATTATTTACTTATTATGTCTGTACTCTGTACTCAGTACGCAGCTTTTTAATCCTAAGAAATTAGGAACATCTCGGCTTTAAGAGCTTGCCCAGTTTTTGATGAGCACAATTTGTGTAGGGAGCAGTTTGGAATTTGTAAGTTTCCGTCTACTCTTCATCCGATTTTTAACTGCCAAGGCTTCTTTAATGTGTGCAACCCACACACGCGACCTCCGAAATATATTCATCTTTATCTGAGAAGGCTAGAAGTCGGGTTCCCTTCCCAAGAAGCCAGGGGACTGTTGAGTCAGTTAAAAAGGAGAAAGAAAATGCAAATTACGCTTCGAATCTTTACCATCCCTCAGTGGTAGGGTCTGGAGTTGGAGTCCACGGTGTCCACAGCGGGAGTTTTTCTGAGATTGCAGCCGTGTAACCACACGATCACATCGACCTCCTAAGTACGTTGATATACAAGCGGCGGGCGTGCGGATGGTGAGCGAGTCGGTCTTGTCTACCACACACGCTGTGACTTGGCCTGACTGCGCCGCGCGTCCCCTGGGCTGGCTGGCTGGCTGGTTGGCAGTGTGGCTCACTGCATGCGTATATTTGTTGACTTGTGCCCGCTGTCGCCGCCTCACATAGATCTTCCTCTGCTGACAGACACACAGACATTTTGTCTGTCGTCGTTGCTGGGACTAAGTAGTCTGTCCTGTGTCTGCTTTCTGTCAGCTGTTGGCTGTGGCGGAGACATCTTGTCTTTGGTTTTGGCTCCCAGTGAAGGTAATTTCCATGTTTTACCCATTTTATTTGAGTAACATTTGACCTCGACCCTTGAGAGCTTGAATATCTTTAGTGCCATTTCTAGCTTCTAGAATAATCTGGCCAAATCTTTTTTTAAATTACTTATTTAAAAAAAAAAAGGAGAGGGGGTGGGGCTGCAAACTACCAACAGTATGAAAGACAGGTATCGCAAGGCAATTTTATTTGACAACAAAATTAATCTTTCAAAGAAAAATGTGTTTTTTTATCGGGATTTAGAAACAAGACGTGGCATTGAAAAGAAATTCTATTTAAAGAATAGACGTATAGCTTAGCGATAGATAGATAGATAGATAGATAGATAGATAGATAGATAGATAGATAGATAGACAGACAGACAGACAGACAGACAGACAGACAGACAGACAGACAGACAGACAGACAGAGAGAGATAGATAGATAGATAGATAGATAGATAGATTGATTGATAGATAGATAGATAAAGAGAGAGAGAGAGAAGAGAGAGAGAAACTGACCTGCTCTTACTGAAGACAGTATTTCAGTGTTTCATCGATGTTTTTTTTTTTTTTTCCTGGTTATTACGTATGATAACGGCAGTTGTATGTACCAAAACGGAGAATCTTCGGTCAGACTGACAGTTTTCTGGTACCGATGGGGTCCCTTGGACGGAATAATTGTGTTTTTCCTACAAGAGTTTGTCAACGATAAAGACAGTCCATTTGAAGACTTTCCTTTCGTTTGTCCGTTTTCTTTCTTTCTTTTCATTCTTTTTCTCTGTTTTTTTTTTTCTACCTTTCACTCTTTTTTCTTTCCTGCTTCTTTTCTTTTCTTTCTTTCTTTGTTCTTTCTTCTTCCATTCTTTTTTCTTTTTTTTATCTTCCTGTCTTTCTTTTTCATGATGGATAATTAAGACTTTGCTTTTCTCAGTAATGATAAAAAAGACATCTTTTTTTTTCTGTCCTTTTTTCTTTCTTTCATTCTTTCCATGTTTCTTTTTTTTTCTTTTTCTTTCTTTTCATTCTTTCTCTTCTTCCTTTGTTCTTTCTGTTTTTTCTTGTTTTTTTCTCTCTTTCTTGTTTTCTCCATTTTTTTTTTCTCTTTCTCGACGATGAACGTTTAAGATGTTTAGTTTTTACCCCCGCGAAGAAATGCCCCAGTCTCTGGCCCCAGTAAGGAAGTCGATGGTTCATCGAAAATAGAAACAGCTGTTGACATGTTGATCTCGGCTAATGAAATTATCGCTCTCATCATCCGTAGTGAGTGGTTATTTTTGTTTGATGAGCATCTACGCCGGGATGAGCGTCTCTGTGTTGTGTTGAGGTTTAACCTCCCATCAGTCATGATCACGGCTATATTGTGTCAAACATGTAAGATACGTTTACATATCAAGAAGAAGAGAGGAAAGACAGCGGGACAGAAGACAGAAGACAATGAGGGAGAGAAGAGATGTCTCTCCTGGAATGTCGGCAATGGCACTTCATGAGAGACACCCCACAAACGGCCAGCTTATACCGCCTGCAGGTGGGAAAAGAGAATCGACTAATAAACCCCGGGCCCCCGCGTGGGCGAATTATGAGCGTTCCTGCCCGGCATTTAGTTGAGTGTGTGCATATGTACTTGTGTGTGTGTGTGTGTGTGTGCGTGCGTGTGCCTGTCTATTTGTCTCTCAGTCGGTCTGTCTATCTGTCTGTTATTTAACAAACTATAGAGATATTGAGGAAAAGAAAAAAAAAAAAAAAGAACTTGTCTTTTTTCTTTTGTTCTTTTCTTTTTATGAGACTTTTTTTTATTTTGAGATTAGTGTATTCGCGCAGCATAGTCGGTGTGGATGAGACAGATCCACACTTACTAATTGACCTCTTCCTTCATACTTCTGAAGCCCACCCCCTCCCAATGCACTTCCTTTTCATCCCGAACTCCACCCGCTGAGTGGTCATATAAAAATGTAAGACATAGTGTGCCCACGGTTACGTCAGTGAGCCGAGATCAAAGGCAGTCACAGAGCCTCAGGGCTGAAGACTTAGCCTACTAATTAACTCTAGAAATGCCAAGTGCTAATCTCATCAAAGATTCTGCGTCTGATTTAGATCTAGTTCATATTTTAGTAAGCTAATACTGTACTCAGCTTTTGATGGATTTAGCTGTCCAGACTTCTGAAACATAACTCAAGATCACTTAAGAAACACTCTGATACGCCTTGACCAAAAGCACTGAAAAAATAATAACAATAATAATAATACTAAGGGGGCGGCGTCCGCAAGCGTTGTTTTTGCTGCAAGTGTTTTGCCAAAGTCGATCGACACTTTTCAACTTCCGATGAGTAACTTTGGTTTTCACTGAATGAGCGGCTTGTGCTAGTGAAGTGTGTGAAGGAGCTGGGTGGTGAGTTTTTGCCCCAACTTGACCTCACACTTGAGGCCTCACTTGACATCGTCTTTCTATCTATAAGCCCAGGTCAAGATGGAAAGAACGCAGTTTTTGCGGATCGGTAATCCTCAGCGCTTTATTATAATATCTGTATAATTGCATCTGTCTGTCTGTTCATCCTTCCATTCGTCTGCCCATCCACTCTCCATCCATCCATCCATCCATCCATCCATCCATCCATCCATCCATCCATCCACCCATCTATTTTAATATCTATCCGTCCATCCATCCATCCATCCATCCCTCCCTCCCTCCATCCCTCCATCCATCCATCCATCCATCCACCCATCGATCCATCCATCCATCTCTCCATCCATCCATCCATCCATCCATCCATCCACGCATCCATCCATCCATCCATCCCTCCTTCCATCCCTCTGTCCAACCATCCCTCCCTCCCTCCCTCCCTCCATCCATCCATCCATCCATCCATCCATCCATCCATCCATCCATCCTTCCATCCTTCCACGCATCCATCCTTCCATCCTTCCACGCATCCATCCATCCATCCATCCTTCCATCCTTCCACGCATCCATCCATCCATCCATCCATCCATCCATCCATCCATCCATCCATCCTTCCATCCTTCCACGCATCCATCTATGTGCCGTATCTAAGTGTATATTAGTACGTGTATAATATTATCTTTGTAGCTGTTTATCTGTATCTGTCTGTCTGTATTTTTCTCAGTCTAGCTGTCTATCTATCTATTTTAGTTATAGCTATCTGTATAAATATTGAAAAAAAAATTCGTTCTCTATTCTTTGTTATCCTCTCAATTTTCCTCTCTTCTTGCTGTTTCCTTTCCTGCTACCTCCATGCTACTTCTGTCTGTCTCAGCCTGGATGATGAAAGATCTTGAAGATCAAGATCCAGATTGCCAGTCGACATTGTAAGCACAGCTTGTTCTTTTACGAAACAACAAACAGTAGACCTAGATAAGTTTATAATAATAATAATAATAATAATAATAAAATCCTCGGAGCGGCAAATATACGAACTCACAATGTTTTTTTTTTTTTCGTCACGGCAACATCTGCAACGGCTGTTTTTGTCATGTTTCTCTCTCTTCTCTTCCTCTACCTCTTTTCTCTCTCTCTCTCTATTTATCTATCTCTCTCGGCCTCTACCTCTTTTTCTCTCTCTCTCTCTCTTCCAATACCTCTTTTTTTTCTCTCTGTTTCTTCCCTGCCTCTTTTTTCTCTCTTCCTCTCTCTCTCTCTTCCTCTACCTCTTTTTTTCTCTCACTCTTCCTCTGCCTCTTTTGTTCTCTCACTCTTCCTCTGCCTCTTTTTCTCTCTCTCTTCCTCTACCTCTTTTTCTCTCTCTATGTTCCTCTACCTCTTTTTTTCTCTCACTCTTCCTCTACCTCTTTTTTTCTCTCTCTCTCTTCCTCTTTTTCTCTCTCTCTCTTCCTCTTTTTCTCTCTCTCTCTTCACCTGTTTTTTTTTCTCTCTCTCTTCCTCTACCTCTTTTTTTCTCTGTCTTTCTTCTTTGTCGGCTCTACTGTTTTTCCCTCTAGAGTTCTTCCCTCCCTATATCAGTTTCCTCCTCCTGTGTGGTACAATCAACCTCTATGTGTTCTTAACATTTCTTGCTGCCAGACTGTGACAGTTCCTCCTATCCTCTGTCCGCTGTGTACATTATCAACTTCAAGTTTGTAATGAGATTGTACAATTGGTTTTCTTTGTAGCTTGGATTTTGTTCGTTTACGACCCGACAAGATAAAACTAAGATAAATTAGAAACCTCCCGTCAGGAAGAGAAAGGGAGATAGTCAAAGTGATTATTCTGTGACAAACAGACAAAAGGTCACAGTATTGTGTCACACTCTTATGTAATACACTCGGAGGAAAAAAAAATTGATTTTGTTTACTACTTAGATCTAACTTGTTGAAAGTAGAATTTGTAAACTAAGTAGCGATTTACTGGAAACAGGGTTGTGAGTGATAGGTCGTTTTGGTAAGGTAGGTATACTTTCGTTCTAGATCTCAAGGACCTTCGAATAGATAACTACCCGCCCAGAGGGTGAAAAACGAACAAAACGCGTAACGTAGCGTCAAAGACACGACTGTCTTCTTATGTCGGCACCCGCCATCGGTTAGGTGTCTCCCATGGTGTACCATCCCCAACATTCCAGGGAAGACATCTCTTCTTCCTCCTGTCTTCTGTCCTGCTTTCTTTCCTCCCTTCTTCTTGACGTGTAGACGTATCTTACCGTGTTTGACACACTTATTACAGCCGTAATCGTACTGCTGTGTCGTCAAACCCCAACACAAACAGACATCTTGTCTCGACGCCATCTAATGAGCTTTGGTAAAACGATTTCTCTATCTCCCAGTCTGATATTTCTCCCAGTTGTTCCAGTAAAATATGCCTGCCACAAAATGAAGACTGGCTTTTGTATCAATAGATTTGTTCCAACGAAGTGAACGGCTCGGCTGGAAATCCCCGTCTGATTTTAGCATAGAGGTACAAACACTGCAAACTGTTCACTACCACTGACATAGTAAAACACATGAAAAATGCACGGGACCGTTGATAACTGTTCTCGGATCTCGTGGTGGAGAAGTAACAAATATCAGTGAGTGTTCTATTTTAAGCACAGGGGTACAAACACTCTGACGGGGATTTCCGTTTTCTTTTTTTTTTTTTGCTTGGTGGAATATGAACTAGTTATTAGTCATTGTTTAGAAGATACTTCTTTCTGTGGGTTGAAAGGCAGAATGTGAAACTGGTAACACAGACTATCTGGGGAGAGGCTCATTTCGTCACTTGAAGACTGAGGGAGAAGAGTGTCAGATGTTCCGTTGCTGATGTTTCAAGCTTCCAGTCACGGACTAAGCTTTGACTGTCCCACCGAAACCAGATCAGATCAGGAAGAATGGCCACTGTTAGCCAGAATAATAATGTTTAAATCAAGACCGTCGACAAACAAAATCCAGAAGGCTTTAAAAACCAACTTTCAGTTTGTTTCTCTGTGTAAACAAGGGACATTGTGATTCCCCCTCCCTCTGTTGGTTTTCAAAATTCGTCTTTCTCTTGTTATTGCCTCTGTCTTACGGCTTGAAAAGCAATCAGTGGCCACATTCAGTGAAACACATTCAGCCTCACAGCACAGATGTAGCTCGCACACACGAACACGCGTACGGCACCAGATCTCGCCATCTGTGCAGTCTGTCAACCTACTGCAGTCATTACTTTGAATCATCACTTTAAAAGTACACCTACCTTATCAAAATCGACTAAGGTCGCAACTGCTTGGTGGTGACAAAGAAAAACATATCCTCCCCGGATGTATGACCAGTCATGACATGCAGGGGATCCATTAATCGATTAGCTGTCGGTTACGGACGTGGACAAACTGACTGGATCGCTGCACCAGCATGTATTTGTCTGTTTTAACTATCACTACCTTTTATGAAATGGTTTGCTCAAAGTTTTCTTAACTCGGCCTGAGGTTTTCAAGAAAAACAGAAGTTTGCAAACAAAAATACAATTCCTTATAGTACACTCAGTTTCTTTTCTTCCATCTTTCATCCCACCCCTTCCTCACGTGGCATACTGGTTGCTCACTGTAACTCTTTCTGACCACGATTCGGCCTTATTTCAATTGCCAGGCAGTGTAGTAACACAAGATTTCAAAACTCGCCAACGGGATTTCCAGCCGGAAGTAGGTCAGGCGTTGTCCTCTATAATTAAATCACGTTTGTTTTGCTGAAGCCTTTCAACCCTGAGATGGCAAGATTATCTCCACTTTTTTAGTAGCTGCCTGATTTTGGTGAGAATTGTTGTGGGTTAATATTTGGAATTTGGAAAATTCGCTCGGACAGCAGCACTCAGCCTGCTCTTTCTCTCGCCCTCATTAACACTACTCAATATTATTATTATAGGGAGCACATGTGGGTTCAAAAGGCTTTAAATTGATAGTCTGTCCCTCATAGCCAAGCGTTTCATCCAGAGTTTCCAAGCCCCAGTGACAGGGACAAGCCAAGAGGTGAGGCAACCTTGAGGCCGAGGCAAGGCCAGAATCATAGCTAGATGAACTGTCCCGGGATATTGGAGGTTGCTTTTGGCTGGCTTTGTTATTTCCCTTTGCCAGACACAAGAGTGTTGAACAAGCAGCACTGAGAGAGAGGAGCAATGACTTTTAGAGCCTTTGTTTGAAACGAAGATTGTAAAATATGGAACAAAAACAAAAAACATTGTATAAGGAAACTGTTTTCTTCATATCGCAATATCACATATTTATAAACGCAATGTTTAAAAAAAAATGTTATCGGTTTTTTTCAAATGACAAGAACAAAAGTGATTTTTTTCTTTCTGCCCCCCCCCCCCCCACCCCCCTTTTTCCTTTTCTCCCCAGCAACCCTTGTGTCTGGTCAAGGGAAGAAATAGCGCTGGTGTAACAGACTCCCTATTGGTGAACCATATTCTTTGGCATTTTTTGTTCTCAGCGCTCCTCGTCCTGTTGTAGAATACATTGATTTTTTAGCTGCACCACGTTAAACTGTAAGTGTTATACATGTCGGTGGGAACGTGATGAAATCATGAAAGGAAACCAGGTCAACTGAAAGAAACGAAAAGCTTTGCGGGGTCGAGGACCTGGTGAAACAAAAGCTAACCGTCGGCAGAAGCGATGAATTCGCTAAAAATATGGAAGGGGTCAAAACAGCACAGATTGTTTTGAAAAGTTTTTGAAATGTACAGTAAGTGGATGCTGGTATCTGTGTTGGATGTTAATTTTACTGCAACACATGGACTTGAAACACTGGGCCAGCTGTACATCTGCAGAGTGCGCTAGTGCGGCGATAAAGATGGTGCGTTGAATGGAATAGCGTACTCACTCACTCTCCGCGCATACGAGGTGGATCTGTCAGGCCTAGCTGGTCTTTGATATTCCTTGGCCGGGTGAACTGGAGCGGAAAGTTCAAGTAAATCTCTCTCTGTGTCGGCTCTGCTCACAGAAACTAGACCGACGTACAAGGGAGGGAGGGGTGGGTTAGCAAAAAGGAAAATGCAGCCTAGTAAGCGTTTTTAGGTAGTTTTTAAACCGGGATTGTTTACTATGGTACTAGTTAATTAGGTAACCCACTGCCTTCGTGGAAGGTTATTTAAATATAGGTCAAAACCGATACTATCCCCTGACTCAAAGTGTATGGGCAAGCGTGTGCAGCGTGATGTTCGTGGTCTGCTTTGAATGATAAACTGGACGTTACTGAAAGAAAACCTGTTTGACGTTTTGGCTGCTCACACTAGAGGATGAGGATGTGATCACGTAGGTCATAGACTCGTTACATTCTATATTATAGGTCTCTCACCCTCCTGATAGTGCACAAACACACCCATGGCTCCCCTGCCTGGTGAACAGACTGCCTAGTCCTCGCTTCATTTGGAGTTCATTTTTTTGTGTCTAAATTGTGGGTTAATAAGTAAAGTACTAATTACTGCCTGCAAACAGAAGGTTAATGAGGGAGACTCATTTATCGTCGTTAACACATGGCACAGTAACCTTAGGTAGAAAAAAGAAACCAGTATGCAGTATAAATAGTGGACTATTGTTAGTTTGTAAAGTAACAATTACTGAATTCACATACAGGGTTAATAACGAAAATTTATAATTGCGGCATCCAAAAAGCGGATTGTCGTTAGTGGAGAAAATCATTGTATAGTTGCTGAGTGCAAACAGTTAATGGGTTAATGGACAACCTCACATGTATAATTTACTGAAGCTCTTTCTGGCCAGCCAGTAGTTCAGAATGTCAGCCCAGTCTGTTAACATCAAAGGAAAAAAAACAACGACTTCTTTAAGCAGCAGCCATTGACTGCAACAGCTTATAGTAAAGCTTTACTTTTTTTCACGAACTTTCTTTCTTTCTTTCTTTCTTTCTCTCTTCTTTCTTCTTTTTTCTTTCTTTCTTTCTGTCTTTTTCATTCTTTCTTTTCCCAGATCTGTTTCTCCATTCTCTCGCTCTGTCTCTGTTTCTTTCTCTCCTCTCTTTTTCTCTCATTCCGTCTCACTCTATCCACTTTCTCTCACTTCCTCTCTCGCCTTCCCCCTCTCTCTCTGTGTGTTTGTCTCTACTGTTTTTCTCCGTCATTCACCCCACTACTGCCCTCTCTTTCTCTGTCATCTCCCTGTGTCTTTTTTCTCTTTCTCCCGTGTCTCTCCTCATCTCTCTCCCTCTCTCTCTCACTCTCTCTCTCTTTCTCTCTCTGTCTCTGACCTTTTCTCTTTGCAGTCAGGGTTTGGTATGGTTTTGCTCACTGTAACCGTAAATTTTGATGTTGCTATATTGCTGCGAGTTGTAGTAATGACTTACGTAAAAAGTAAGGAAACGAATCCAAACTAATTCCTGGCTCGTTGTTTTGTTTGTTTGTTGTTGTTTTTTTTCCCTAATGTTTGACATAGCGAGTCAGTTGTCGGTTGACAGCTACGCACGCTGTTGAAATTCAAGACAGTTTCTATCGGGTGAAGAAGGCAGTAAATGCCGAGCGCTTCTGGTTTAATTGAGGTTTTATTCAATCCATATGTGGTCTAGAAATTACGACTGTAATAGTAGATATTATAATTGCGACCAGCTCGTCTGGACAAGATAATATGGGGTAGATAAGATCAGAGTGATAAGAAAAGATAAGACAGGTCTAGATAAACTGAACTTTATTTGTCATAAAAAGGCAATTACTTTCACTTTTGTGGCTCATCTACGCGTCGACTCATAGGTCATGAACAGCAGTAGAATAATGAGGCAGACTCAGGAAACAGACTCAGGGCAACCTGAGGCAGACTCAGGGCAACTTGAGGCAGACTTGAGGCAGACTCAGGGCAACTCAGGGCAACGAGGCAGACTCAAGGCAACATGAGGCAGACTCAAGGCATCTTGAGGCAGACTCAGGGCAACTTGAGGCAGGCTCAGGGCAACTTGAGGCAGACTCAGAGCAAGTTAAGGCAGACTCAAGGCAACTTGACAAGCATGTCGCTGAGAGCAGAAATGCATTTTTAAAACACTGTTGTATTAGTCCTTATATTTGGGTACTCTTTGGTTTATTATAAAATAAGTACACAGAGTCTGTGTCTATGATATTATATAAACATGTAAGATACACGTCTTAGAAACGCTGTGACTAGAGATGTGGTCAGTTCTCTTTAGTTGTCCGTAGAAAAGCCAGTCATTGTATAGAAATGTCTGAAAATCTGGTACTAATCAAGCACACCAACATTAAACAAATACCAATAACATTGTGCGGAACTCCATATTGGTAGCATTTGAATCATGTTGGTATCAGTTCTCCAAATTGTAGAATCTTCTTGGTTCTTCTTTTGGGGCAAAAGCTAGTCATAAAAGCCACTCATATAATTGCTTCGAAAGTGAGACAGCTTTTACATTCATATTAATAAGGGCATCAGGCAAGCCGCTTGTCTACATTTATTCCTATTTTGACAGATTTGTTTTACATTTGATTTTTCAAAATACACACCATTTGTTAATACACCTTTTACAAGTCCTTACCGTGTCCCACCGTGCCAGGCGCAATATATTTTTTTTTCTTAAGCCTTTCAATCCTAAGAAATAGGATTATATCGGGTTTTAGAAGTTGTCAGTTTTTGCTGAGTAATTTTGTGGGTAGAAATTTGGAAATTTTGCCCGGACAGCGGCACTCAGCCTACTCTTCCATCGATTTTGAACTGCCAAGGG
>JBCAUA010035483.1:0-12148 GCA_038406235.1 Peronia verruculata | reverse complement strand
CTTCACAATTTGGGACACCAAAATGTCTAGCCAATTAGTGGTCCTATGTATAGGCTATTTAGCATATTCAGTTTAATATTAATTGTGCAATCTTGGTGATGATCACGTTTGATTTTGTTTTCAGACTTGACCAGACAGAAAAAAACGTACCTGCTGGCGACAGATACACTGAATCTCCCAGAAAAAAAAAAAAAAAACCCTGAAAACTTCATTCACTAAAAACAACGACGTAGGGATAGATTTGACGTGTTTTGTCCAGTTGACATAATGGGTGCCATACTCAGCACTTTGAAAAGCTACTCACATGAAGCAGAACCCTATGAGCTGCTCAGAGCTGCAGAAGATGGCAAATTTCAACGAGTGAAATCTTTATGTACAAATGGTGCCGACATCAATACTGTGGACAAGAACGGTAACTCTGCCCTCATGATTGCTAGCGCTAGAGAAGATCTGAGATTGGTGAGATGGCTGTGTGAGAACGGTGCTGATGTAAACTTAAAGAAAAGGGATGGTAACACAGCTTTACTGAAAGCAGCTAGTCGGGGCGGTAATGATATCACAGAGTTACTGTGCAGACATGGAGCTGACGTCAATACTGTGGACAATGACGGTAACTCTGCCCTCATGATTGCTACAGCTGAAGGACATCTGGGGTTGGTGAGATGGCTGTGTGAAAACGGTGCTGATGTGAACTTAAAGAAAAGGGATGGTAGCACAGCTTTAATAGAGGCAGCTAATGGGGGCAGTAATGACATTGCTGAGTTACTGTGCAGGCATGGAGCTGACGTCAACACTGTGGACAAGAACTCCGCCCTCATGATAGCTACAGTTAAAGGAGATCTGAGAATGGTGAGATGGCTGTGTGAGAACGTTTCTGATGTGAATTTAAGATCAGACGATCTTAGCACTGCTGTACTGATGGCTGCGCGTCTGGGCACTAACGACATTGTTGAGTTACTGTGCAGGCATGGAGCTGACGTCAATATCCGAGACAAGAAAGGGAAGAGTCCACTAATTTGGGCTGTTCGCCGTAAACATCCCCAAGTGGCCAAGACTCTGTGCTGTTATGGTGCCAAGGTAAACAACCAAGACGAAGACGGCATGACCGCATTACATCAAGCAGTTTTACTGGATGACGAGGAAACTTTCACAATTTTCCTAGGGGCCGGAGCTTCAGTCAGGGGATGGCTAAGTAAGAATAAACCTTTGAAATTAAGGAAAAACGATGAAAGCAAGGCTATAATGGAGGCAATTATTCGGTGCACTAACGATATTACTAAGTTACTGTGCAGGCATGGAGCTGACGTCAATATCCGAGACAAAGAAGGCAAAAGTCCACTAATTTGGGCTGTTTGGAATGGACATCCCCAAGTGGTGAAGACGTTGTGTCGTTATGGTGCCAATGTAAACAGCCAAGACCAAGACGGCATGACCGCATTACATCAGGCGGTTTTACTAGAAGACAAGGAAACTTTCACAATTCTCCTGAAGGCCGGAGCTTCAGTCTTGATCAAAAACAAAAAAGGACAGACACCAAAGATGTTGGACAGAACTTATGTGCCACCAGGAGTTTTCTGTTATGTAAGTAAAGAGCGTGAAAATGTCCTCAAATTAACAGTTAAGAGGCAAAGAAAATACTAACTATAAAATAAAAAAAAAACATTATTAAAAAGAAAAAAAACATCTTAAGTAGAATATATTCAGAAATATGTTATTTTCCTATTTATTTTCAGAGGAGGAGATGACTGGTTAATTTTGTCTTTCTCTCTCTCTCTTTCTCTCTCTCTCTCGTCTACCTGTTGTTTTTTTTAATATTGTAAACGCTTTTAACATTTTACTTACCTGACTTGAATCTCGAAACTCATTTCCTTTTCACATGAAAGTCTCTTGAACAAGTTACTGTCGATAAGACAATGAGCCATTTTTACTATCAGTCGAACTTTTTTTATTTGCCTGACAAACCGGGTAAAACAGCAAAGCAATGTGAGTATGAACAATATATCACTTTTCTCTCTATGTTTGAAAAGATTTTTCTTTTCTTTATTTTTTTTTCTAGAAAATAAAGCAATTTCTCACATTTAAAATGACAACGAGAAATTATTATCAACAAAAGAACAGTCTTTCCTTATTGATCAAAGTCTTAAAACAGCAAACAGGGAGAATAAAAAATAAGAAAAGCAAAAACAAAAACAAAAAAAAAATAAAAGTAAAAAATTAACTTCAGATTTTCTTTATCAAAAAATAAAAAAAATGATAAACAGTCAGAAATATTTAATACTTCATAGAAATATTATTTATTTCTAATGATAATTTTGCACTCTTTTCTATTCATTCCACAATTATTTAAATAGACAATCCTACGTAGTGACTGTTGTTCCTTGTTTTAGATATGGCACACACAGGAACGGTAGACAATTTTGCTTATAGTAAAATAAAAGACTATTATTCTAATTCCCTTGTACGTTTCCTCACCATCGAGATTTTTCTGACACATATAGAAATTCTCAAGATAAAAATTATTATTTTTGCAGTTAATTATTTCTCCACAGCTCTGACCCATTCTCATATCTCATGTCAGAGCAGAATTCTCACTGTCATCCTCCGTGGTTTCCTTTCTTTGTGTTTCAGTCTCACAACCTGCCTGTTGTCTCCCCAGAATAGATTTCTCTAAGTTTTTCTTCTTTGTTCGCTGTAACATAAGTGTGGCCTCTGTCGCTAAATCGAAATATATAACAAAAAGGTAAACTGCTTCCCCCTGAAATGCTTTTGTCCGCACATTCTAATTTAAAGCCGTCTGTAACAAACGACGAACAATAAGAGTATTTATTATTCTGTAAAAAGAATATAGTAAGGATAAAATAATAATTATCATGAAGAAGTCAGACGTCTGTTTGAGCATTCTTATTAGAACAAATATTATGGATAAATGGAAGCCCTGTGTAAAGCAAAGAGAATTTTAACAGCATTTTCAGTATAGTCAGTCACAATGGATTGAAGTTGTTTGTCTTTTAATTTATTTATTTAATATTTTATTTATTTATTTTCTGCACGTGTGTTGTTTATTTGTTTGTTTAAAAAATGGTTATCTCTACTATTCAACAGAATTTCAATCCTATGTAATATAGACAATACAAGGTAGGAATTCATTAATAACGCATATTTTAATTTCGAGATATCTTGATCTTAACACAGACTGTTTCCGCATCCGCATTGCCTTGGCCAACTCAACCCAGTGACGTCGATGACAGTCCACCTCAAACGCCATCCCCTGAGCCGCCATCACCTGAACCACTCTCACCCTGGGTTTCATTAAGTGCTTCACACACTACATCAATTGAGGAGTCTCCCACCTGCATGTCCTCCAGTACCTCGGTAAGAAATGCATCCGGGACGAACAGCCGCCTGACTAGTGGAAGTTGTCAAGGGAACGATGATGAAGACATGACAATACCAAAACAAATTTATACTGAGGATGAAACATTCGTGAAACAGACATACGATACACAAGAAGAACAGACCTCTAAGAAACAGCCATACACTACACAAGAAGAACAAACCTCTGAGAAACTGCCATACACTACACAAGAGGAACAAACCTCTAAGAAACAGCCATACACTACACAAGAGGAACAGCCATCTAAGAAACAGCCATACACTACACAAGAGGAACAGACCTCTGAGAAACTGCCATACACTATACAAGAGGAACAAACCTCTAAGAAACACACTACACAAGAGGAACAGACCTCTGAGAAACAGCCATACACTACACAAGAGGAACAAACCTCTAAGAAACAGCCATACACTACACAAGAGGAACAGACATCTAAGAAACAGCCATACACTACACAAGAGGAACAAACCTCTGAGAAACAGCCATACACTACACAAGAGGAACAGACCTCTGAGAAACAGCCATACACCACACAAGAGGAACAAACCTCTAAGAAACAGCCATACACTATACAAGAGGAACAAACCTCTGAGAAACAGCCATACACTAAAGAGGATTAGCAGATTTCCGTATAACAGAGGCACATCATGAAAGGGTGAAATTTCTGTAACAGAGACAGACATGTATGTATAGCTACACATAATATTGATTTTCATTATATATGTGTATCATCTGTAAGTCCATTTGTCTAGTTTGTTTGCTTGTCTTTTATATATTATCTTGCATATTTACCTCGTAAATATGTTCATTAAGTTATTTGTGAGTGTAAGTGACAATATATCTGTTCGTTAAGTGTGCCATTTTTTTGGTATATTTATCTGTTGTTTTTTTATGCACTCATCATGTCTGCCCTGCGTTGTAGCCACATGTGAAGAATCTCTGTACCGTTCAGATGAAATTGATGAAGATGACGAAGAGCATTCCGACGATGAAGAGAAGAAAGACAATAGTGATAGTGGCGTTAACGATGAAGAAGAAAGGGATTTTTCAAGCAGCAGAAAAAAATAGACCTTGAGCACTTTTAACATCTACCAGGTTTTCTTCACATGACTTTATTGTCAGCAAAACTATTTCATTAACAGTTGTACCATCTTCTCTTAATAGTAACATGTAGGGGTTGCTAAAAAACAAAAGACAACAACAGCAACAACAAAAAACTAGTCCTAAGTAAAATATATATATTGATATATTATATTATATTGTTCCATTCACTTGTAACATGAATATTTGTCAGTGCAGTGAGAAATATTTCATTATATAAACATGGCTATGTTTCTGTATATCTATGACATTCTTATATCTAAATAATAACTGTAGGCTACGTATATTGCTGCATATATTATTATTATTTTTCTGAAACTTTTCGTAATAAAGCTTTTTTAAAAATTTATTTAAATGAAACTAGTTTTCAGATATCATAGTGCACGTAGACTTTGCTTTATTTTTAAACATCTGTTCACTAAAATACAGAGTGTGTTTGCTATGCTTTTGTTATTGATGATTTTACGGGGGGATGGGGAGGAAGACGTCCGAGGGATGATTATTGTTATTATCTTCGGATTCATTATGCTGAAATTCGAAGAAAACTGTAGAAAAAAAATCGACTTTTTCATACGGTTGCCATAGTAACGCCGCCATCTTGGATTTTGGTGTCCCTAAATTGACTGACTTTAAAATCTAACTCCTCTGTCACTTTTTCAACGGATCTTGATAAATTTTGGTGAACACCGTGGTTTATATAATATCTAAAAAAAAGTTATACATTTCAGGTCTTTCCAAGCAATAGAAAGAACAAAAAAATGTTTGAATGTCCTATGTAACAAAATTCAAATTTTACCGTTTTATTAGCTAAAAGGCCAACACTTACCGAATGGAACGCACATTATGTAATTCTTTGCACTTCTTGTGAAAATGATCCATATCAAATTTGATCAGAATCGGTTGCGAAACAAACAAATAAACAAAAAAAGAATATCAAATGCTTTCTAGGAAAAAAACAAACAAACGTGCTCTTTTTTTTCAGGAAAAATATGACATGAAAATTTGTTTGCTTGGCATTTAGCCTGAAGAGAGCCCTTTTATACCTACTAGCCCTCTCCCCATGACCTCTGTCTTTTGTTGCCGTTTCTAGGCCTTCTGGGAGTATTTCTTTTATAGAACTTTGCTAAATTACCCCATTATTATAAGGGCTCCCATGGAGTCACTTCCTGGTTCTTGATGAACGTTCTATGCTCACCTTCCCCTCCAACCCATATTATTGTTTGCCCACACCAAAAGTCTTTTGACCTTTACTATGACTTATTAATTACATTTGCACAACTAAGCTCTGAAGGAGTAAAAGATAGCAAACTTTCACTATTTATAGGACGTGAAAACTTCATATTACACAACATACTGAAAATCTGCATGATCTGGAGTATTTCTTTTTGTTTTTGTTCGCCTCACAGCGGTTATTCAATGTTCGTTCCTCACACTGTGGTTCATGATATTGCTAGAAAAGGTCATAATGAAATGTTTTATGCACTCGTTGCCTGTTGATAATAAAATATGATTGAGCTACCACTGCATAATATAGCAGCCAGTTGGAGCCAAATCCTCATTGCCAGTAAACTGAGTCTATCGTTGAATGACAATGTGTCAGTGGACATCAACATTTTGATCCCATTTTTATACGTAGAAAAGGCAAAGCTTTTAAAATAAATAAGCGCAAAAATGTATTTTTCGAGCAAAATCCATATTTCAGCCCGCTCCCCCACCCTCACCCCATGAAATAGTGAGTGTGTTTGCTATCATTTTGTTATTGGTGAGTTAACTTAAACTTGTCACTTTTACTAGTCTAAGTGTAAATGGACCTTTTGCTCAAAATATTCAAAATATACAAACTGAATGGTGACAGGAAAAAAAACATGACGTCAATTTTTCGGGAAACGTTGATATTTCTCGCTGATATTTAGTATCAAAAAATAATTCTAACACCACCACGAATTCATTCAGTGATTATATATTGATAGGCGTGCAATACGGTACAATTAGACAAACACACATACAAACCTAAAATTAGCGATTAAGGTCGAGGTGACATTTGGAAAAGCGGTCCCTACCTCAGCGATTGCAAAACCTGGGGGTCGGTGGAGGGGGGGGGGGGGGAGTAGAGGTATCAATAAGTTGTTTGTTTTCAGCATCAAGTCCTTTTATGGTGCCAATACATCGTTAAAGAGGAAAACCCACTATAATCTTTCTAGTAGCAAATTGGAAATGAAGGTGGTGTCAATGAAAGATAATAATAATATTATTAATAATAATAATTGTACATGCAATAACAATGATAATAAACTAGTATATCTTATTATTCCGTTTATTTTTCTTGTTTGTTTCTTTTTTGTAAGTTGTGTAGCTTTCACAACCAGGTAATTGTCAGTAGGATAAATGGTTATGTGTGTGTGAGTGTGTGTCTGTGTGTGTGTCTGTGTTTGAGAGAGAGACAGAGATGCTGAGAGAGAAGAAAGACTTGAACAAAAACTTTTGAGACACCATGAGACACAAGATTGAGTATGGAACGAAAAAGAGGTGGAAGAAAGAAGGCAAAAAGAAAAAAGATGACAAAAACGTTTTCATTATTCCATCCATCCATGTGTGTCATCGCCTTCGAGGTTGGCGTGAAAATGACCTTCCAGTTATGTCTGTTCTTTGTTTCGATCGTGCACTTTCTTATTGAGCGTTCTACCCATGTCTTGATATCATCCATTCATGTAAGTTGTTGTCTTCCTTGTCTGCGCTGTCCTTCCACCTTACCTTCTAATACATGTTTGCAGATGTTGTTATGCCTTGAGATATGCCCAAAGTACTTCATCGTTCTATGTTGTATGTCCAATAGAGATGTAGGTTGTATAGAAAGGCGGTTACATACTTCTTGATTTGTGAGTTTCTAGGTCCAGTTGATTCTACCCAAAGATTCAACTCTTCTTTCCATGCCTTTATTGAATGTCCACGTCTCACAGTTGTATGTTAAAACAGGATAAATATAGCAATTCACTAGTCGGAATCTTAAGCCGAGTGAGATGTGGATACTGGTTAGTAAATTCTTCACTTTTACAAAGCGGGTCTTTTCCACTGCGATACGTGCTTTAACTGCTTGTTCTGTTTTACCATTTTCCGTGTTGGTTTATCCCAGGTATTTAAAGTTTTTAACCTTTTCCAATTTCTTGTTGCCAATCGTGACGGTTGCTTCTTCTAGGTCTTTCGCCATGCACATTAATTTAGTTTCCTTAACATTCATGTCTAGTCCTGCTGCCATACTTGATGTCCTGACATTGTTCCCAGATCTTGCAAATTTTCTTCATCGTCAGCAATAAGTATTGTATCATCATCATATCTTAAATTGTTGATGTTTCTTCCACCAATGTTGAGCCCCACAAAGTCTTCGCTGTTCCTAAAGATGAACTCTGTATATATATTGAACAAATAAGGTGTCCGTACACACCCTTGTCTTAATCTTCTCAATGGAAGTAAATTTGGTGTTTCGCCCTTAATCCTTATTGCTACTTTTTGATGTCACTATAGATTTGTTATAATCCTGATGTCTTTCCCATCGATCCCGATCTGTACTGCCATGAATTTCTGTGACATTATGTTTTGGAAGAATATTGCTTTTCTTATTCCATTGTTTGCCCTGAATCCAAATTGTTCCTATACTATTTCTCTGTTAATGTTTCGCCTTATTCTATTAAGAATGATTCTCAGAAACAACTTTGTTGTATGAGGCATTAGGCTGATGGTTCTGAAATCTTCACATTCTGCTGCTCTTGGTTTTCTAGGGAGTGTAATAAATGAATATTGAATTTGTACGGTCTTTTGGTAAATGACCCGAAGATGTATCGTAATGCATTATTGCAACTTTCTGGACATTCCAATTTTGTTTGTGTGTTTGTGTGTTTTTTTATCATTTGTTTTGTCTTTAACTTTCTCACATCTGTTTACTGTTACATCATGGTTGGTGTTGTCGTTCACTTTGCTTGTTGGAAGTTTAATGGAGGGACTTCATAACCTGAGTTTTTTTGGTTTATAATATCTTTACATCAGGTATTCGTGAACGAAAGAAAATATCTCAGAGTGGAAAATAAAGAAGAATTAAAATAAAGAGCAGAATTAAGAAAAACAGAGACTCAAAGCTGATCTATATCACCGCCTTTCTGTCTGTCTGTCTTTCTGTCAGTTTGTATGTATATATGTATATATGTATGTATGTATGTATGTATGTATGTATGTATGTATGTATGTTTAAGAGTCAAATAAAAATTTAATGTTCACGGAACAGAGTTAAATGCAAATGGAAGACTCTATAGCAAATTACATCAGGAATTGGTTGCATCTCAACTCTTCGTCAACCAGACCATATTTTTTGTTTTACTCCAAAGCAAAGTGGAGGACTAGGCAAAACGAATCCAAAATACACCTATCACGCCAAGTGTATGGCCTTAACATATCAGTTCTAAATAGTTAAATTAGAATTGTAAGGGCGTCTGTCAGAAAGTCGTGATATCTCCACAGGACCAAGAGAAAGGCCCTTCCAACTGACATTTCCCAATAGTTAGCCGGATACTTGAAGGATTAAAATGAAACAATCCAAAGTCAACTGGGCCAGGTCCAAGTGGGTCTTCCTGAGTGAGCTATGTGCTAGAAATAACATCCAACTATATATTTGGGGATATGAATACGTTTACAGCATGACCGTCGACAGCGACCTCTCCTTAACATTTAAAGACAACAAAGAGTTTTACATCGCTTTCAAACCAGGGGACCAGGAATAATTTAAAGAAGAGCTCACGACCAAAAAATCACAAAAGGCCGAATCGTCCGGGAAGGGAAAGAGATTAAACCATACATTCAGACCACACAAATCACAATCTAGGGGACCAACGTCGCTCATTCACAACTTGGGGACGATTACAATTACAACTACAACAAGTAGAAAGATTACTGGCTTTGTACTACCCAACAACACATTATTATACACAAAGACGTACAAGTTTTGCAACTATCCATCGGAGACGGAGTCTCATGCACTGAACGGCTGCACAAAGTTCAGCGGAATGTACCAACGACACAACACAACAATATAGTGATCAGTGCTGAAAAAAATCTGTGCCTTCAATAAAAATAGCATCGTGATAAAGGATACACCACTGAAGCCAGCTCTATTTCAAACAACGTTAGAAACATTCAGCACCAGAAATCGACGACCACACATTACATTAATAGACAATATTAATATTGTCAGTCACAGATTATTATTATTATTATTATTATTATTATTGTTAAACGTTTTTTGTCTACGGTTCCAAAGAATCCCATGGTTAAATTGATTATAAGTAATACAAAATACCACTTCATTTATAAGGCTTATTTTATTTCTGAGATATCTCTATCTGAGAACAGCTTGGCGGAAGAGGTCTCGTTCCAAAACCTTGGTAAATCCACTCGAAGACAACTTTCTGTGCTGACATGGAGTTGGTGTTCACTTTAGTAACGGGACTCCAATCTCTCAAATCTTTCTTTTTTGACTACGTTCAGTTTTCCTTTTCATGCAAATGAGACGATTACCATTATTAAATTGTTGAAATCTTAAAAAAATTAAACTCGTGCTAACTTTGTTTGTCTTCAGACATGATTTATTCAATTTCTTTGTCTCTTTCACACACACACACACACACACACACACACACACACACACACACACACACACACACACACACATCTGCTCTCTCTTTCCCTCTTACGGTGGTCTTCTATTGCTCCATTTTTAAAACTAGAACAATAGATTTTATGCTGAACAATTGTGCCATTCTCATGCATTTTCCGGAATAATTTCTTTACATCTTTTTCTTATTAAACCAATATAAATCATGACATATTATTTTTCCCTCTACATGTACAGAACGGTGCCGCCACACAGAGTATAAGTAACAGGTACAATTATTAAATTCTTTAAATCAATAGCAGGATTAAAGTCGACCACTGAAATTACGGAAAACGAAAAAAATGAGTTCATGAGAATGATATCTTCATAACCATTTTACTAAATCTTTCTCTCTGTGTGTCTCTCTGTCTCTTTGTCTCTCCCCACCCCCCTCAATCTCTCTATCTCTCTCTCTCTCTCTGTCTCTGTCTGTATATTTATATAGATGTATATATTTCTTTCTCTGTTTGATGCTTTGTGTGAAATATTTCATTCATTCACTTCACTTCACTTTCGCCTTAAATCTCCCCTGGGACATAGGCCACCGACAAGAGCTCTCCAGACATCCCGGTCCTGGGCCAGACGTTCCAGCTGCCTCCAAGTGCAACCCATCTTTTGGGTGTCTGCCTCCAAGTAATGGCGCCAGGTGTTTTTCTCGGTCGGCCTCTTTTCCTTTTCCCTTGGGGGTTCAAGGTTAGGGCCAGTCTTGTGATGCTGGATGCAGGTTTCCGGAGCGTATGTTCGATCCATCTCCAGCGTCTCTGCAGTATCTCTAATTCTACGGGCTGTTGTTACGTTCGTTTCCACAGCTCTTGGTTGCTAATGACGTCAGGTCAGTGAATTCGCAGGATCTTCCTGAGCCATGTGTTGATGAACGAATGGATTTTTTCCATAGTCGTGATGGTAGTTCTTCACGTCTCTGCACTTTACAGTAGAATAGACTTAATTATCGTGTTGAACATCCTGATTTTGATGTAAATTGTCAGGCCTCTAGTATTCCACACGTTTTTCCTTTGTTGATAGGCTGCCCTTGCCTTGCCGATTCGCACTCTTACATCTGCGTCTGTCCCACCCTGTTTGTCCACGATGCTGCCTAGATACGTGAAATTTTCCACCTCTTGCAGTGCTTCACCTTCCAGCGTGATAGGAGTTTCGTTTCCTGTGTTTACTGGAGGATCTTGCTCTTTCCCCTATGGATATTTAGTCCTATGCTCATAGAGTTGTCTGCCACAGCATTGGTTTTCTTCTGCATCTTTTGTTTAGTATGGGCAAGGAGGGCAAGGTCGTCGGCGAAGTCGAGGTCATCCAGCTATTGTCATGGCGTCCACTGAATGCCATTTCTCTTTCGAGCTGTAGATGTCTACATTATCCAGTCTATAGCTAGCAGGAACGGGAAAGGTGATAGGAGACAGCCCTGTCTCACTCCCGGCCGTACTTGAAAGGCATTTGTGGCCTGTGTGTTATGTATCACTCTACATGACATCCCTTCGCAAGAATTCTTGATAATGTTGGTGATTTTTCTAGGCACTCCATAGTGTCTCAACAACTTCCAGAGGGTCTGTCTATCCATGCTGTCGAAGGCCTTTTCATAATCCATAAAATTGACGTAAAGAGGTGAATTCCATTCCATTGACTGTTCCAGAATGATACGTATCGTAGCGATCTGGTCTGTACAAGATCTGTCTTTGCGGAATCTCGCTTGCTGATCACGGAGCAAGGGATCGACTGCCTCCTTCATCCTGTTTAATAGCACTCGGTTAAACACCTTACTAGGTACTGACAATAGTGTGATCCCTCTGTAGTTTGAACAAGAACCAAGGTCACCTCGTTTCGGAAGCTTGATAAGGCATCCCTCTTTCCACTCAGCTGGGACTTGCTCTTCTGCCCATATTTGCCGGAAGAGGACATTAAGCATCTCCACGGGGGTCTCCAAATCTGCTTTCAGTGCCTCTGTTGGT
>JBCAUA010035472.1:0-12148 GCA_038406235.1 Peronia verruculata | reverse complement strand
GCAAATTATTATAAAACGGCGAGATTGTCGGCAGTTGATCGGCCAAAGGTAGGAAAGTCGGCGACGACGAAAAAGTCGGAAGTTTGACATCCCTGAATAAATCTCTAAAACATAACAGTTCGTGATCAATGGAGCAGGACTATGGATGGAATGGAGGAATGAAAAGAATGAACAAGAAAACATGAAATCAAAATGGCCGCCGAATATCGCGGCAATTAGCCAATCAACGATATGCATTCAGCGCGCACCGCCGGTGCTGACTCAAATTTCTCTGTCCGGATTTTTTTCCCCCGACAAAGCCTAAAAGCGAATCTCAGGATTTTTTCACCCCCAGCTCAGGATTTTTTTTTTTCCCGTGACGAAAAAAAATCCGGAATTCCGGAGAATCCCCACCCCTGGTAACATGTCTTTTAGTTACCATAGGTAGATGTATGCCCAGAACTTAGATATCATCAACTTTACCCCCATGTGACAGTAAAATTAATAATGTACTGACAATCTGTGCATTCTTCACATGGCTGGCTTTTGTCATTGAGAGAAAATATTTCTTGATACTAGGCTAACTCACTTGTTAAAAAAAAAAAAAAAAAGATCAGGTCAAAAATATATGGCTCACTGACCAGGTCATGGCACCCAGGGCTCGGACAGCCAAATCTCTGGTTTCCGCAGCAGTCAGGCCTAGGCTGTCATCTGTTAAAGACACAGATAAAACATGTAAGCAAATATTGTAAACAAGGAAAGACCTATGCTACTGATGTTGATGAACTTACAGCACTGTTCAGCTAGAGTCAGATCAAAGGAAAATTTCATGGCATTTCACTTTGAGTAAAATTTTTCAACTGAGTCTGTATTCTACCCAGACAAACTGTCTGACAATTCTTTTATTTAATGTTCTTCATAAACCAACAACTCTCACATCAATGTTTTTCAGTCTGGTAAAAACAAAGACAAGAAAAGAAATAATAATAATAATAATAAAGAAAAATGAAAAAAGAAAATAAGACAGAATCTATATAACATTCACTGAGCAAAACCACCAAAAACCTGGCTTTGGCCCAGGCTGAACATAACAATTGTCTGACTGATCTTACTTTCAGAGAGCATGGCTTTGATCACTGCTGGAAACTCCACATCTCCTTCCTCGGATCTGAAATAATCTTCCTCTGCCAGTGTTTTCAGTGTTTTCCCGCTATCCCAGAATTCTGCGCCAGAGGTCAAGGCTTCTTTGAGGGCAGAGGTCAGATTCGCATTGAGCAGTTGTAGGGTCGGGACAGAGACTTTTCCTCTCTCGTACAAAACCTGGAGAGGGAAATGATAATGACAAAAACTTCTCAGACAGTCGGACACACAGAGAAAGCTCAGCAAACGGCATAAAGTGGAAAATGTTTTTTTTTTTTTTTAAATAATAAGCAACAGGTACGTATGCCAATAATAGCTTTAGTACAAATGTATGCTGAGAAAAAAATAAAATAATAATAATAATATTGAGTGACTTCATTACAAAATGTCTGATACTTTTTAGACTGTAACCTTTTAAATTAGTTTGCCCTCTCTGCATATCCACTAGTTTCTTCCACATCTGGTGTATCATTCAGATTTAAATAACTAATCTCAAGTTTTCAGTCAATGCATTGTCAAGAACTGACAGATGGACAGTTTCATCTGACAAATACTACATTACCACTAAAGTAGAAGTAGCACAATTTAAAATTTAAAAAAAAAAAAAAAATGCCAGTATGTTTTTCATCATGCTGCTAACCCTCCATAACACAATCACAGGTTCTGCAAAGCCTCACCTGAGTGGGTGTGTAGTGTGCTATCAGTGTGCGCAGTCTGGACAGATGACGGTCATCCTCAAACTGACCCACCTGCAGATAAGGGAAAAGTTATCGCTGGTACAGTATTAAATGTGTCTATGGTTATCAAGCACTGATATATACATAAACCAAACTCTCAAAAAAAAAAAAAAAACCTGCCCTGCACTTTTCAGTAAATATACAGCCATAATACTTTTCTTTAATTACCATACAGCTAAGAAGAATCTTGGAAACAAAAATCTACCAAAGACTTAGCATCTCTATTCTTCATTATGCACAGATTAACAATGTTTTGCCTATGCAATGTGACAGCTTACATGGAATGTTCCAATGGAGGTATCAATGAAACAAACGCCATACGTTCTGGCTCCGTCCTGGACCTCACACTGCGGACAGAAAAAACATGGGTCATTGAGACAGTAGACATTCAGGTTCCATATCATTCTGGCGAACAAAAACATGCATTCTAAAACCCTTCTCATTTTGCCAAATAATATCTGTATCAAAGGATTTTATTGAAGTTGTAGATCAAACCTTACACACAGTACTACTGTTTTCCAGCTGAGGATATCACTGTCAGTACTGTTTAAATACTTTTACAGATGACCAAACATACTCACCTTGTTCTTTGGCTAATGACTTAGGTTTATACCAGTGGTAAATATAACATGCTGTAAATTGATATTCATAAAAAGAGGAAGCTGAAAAAGTTGCTACAATTAGCAGAAAACAATATGTATCAACAAGTAGACTTGGATGTTAGGCACATTAAAATTGCCTGAAAATTCTGAAAGCACCGATTTTAAGTATTTTGGCCTCATTAAGCAGGAAAATTTCCCGATTTTACAATTGCCGGAAATCAGGCAATTGCCTGCAAACATCCAGGTCTAAACAAGCTATAGCAATAACTATTTCAAAATTAAAAATGATTCACTCTCAGCCCAGGGATGGGATTACTGAACTAGTTCAAAGTTAGTCTGTCAACAGTTCCAACATTCAATGGGCAAAAGAAACCATGAGTCCTTTCTCTCACTTTCTCACAGATGGCCAGCATGTATTTGCTGGTAGCGTCCCCGCAGTCCCCATCCAGATGGCTGTAGGATCGAGTCCCTTGTGTGCTGACTTGGCAGATTTCTCGCTTCACAACTTTATCAAATTTGCTCGGCTTTAACACTGTGCAAACAGTTATTGAACAAAAGGTTTAAAGGATGAGAAGCTGCAAAAATTGAAATCATCAGTTACTGAATGCTTGCCACAAAACTGACAAATTAAAATATATTTATGAGTGAAATTTATAATCTACAATATGTGACTGAAAAATCTAAATTGTTTGAGTAAGTCAAAAATTATGGAATAACCCCTCTAAAAAAGTTATTTTGCTTACCATCCTTGTATGAAATGGAAGTTGATAAAATGCTTAAAATTTTCTGACCATTGATTAATCTAGAGATTCTGAAAATAAAAATTTCTGCCTAAGATATCATGCATGCTGATCTATAGTTCCCACAGCTAGAGAGAAACTGAGCTGGCTAAGGAACAAGTAGACAAACCTGAGTGGGCTGGCAACAAAGCCATACAAGTGGAGAAGATAGACACAATATGCAGACTCCTCCCTGAACACGGAAAGATACTGGAAAACTATTCAAACTAATGATGAGGGTAAAAAAAACAAAAACAAATAACAATGAACGGGGACTTTGACCTAGCACCATTCCAAAACAATAGTGAGGCAATGAGTGACAGATGTGAACGAAAGAGAGGGATCAAAGAAATGAGTGAAAAACAGCAAAACGTACTCTGTTTGCATCTGTCTGCCATCATGTCTGGCGTTTCTGTCTGTTCCACTCGGGCCACCTTGTAACCTTTCTGGATGAGAGCATCCGCATACCTGGTGTAGGCAATCTCAGGGAAGCCAGAGTGAGCAAATTCTCCCTTGGAGGACAACAAGGATGAGATTAATTAACTAATAAGAACCAACTTCTTGGAAAAGGAAATGATCCTTGTATTGTCCAGTGTGAGTATGTCAGGAAAATTAAACCCCAGATGTAATGTTGGATGTCAGCGTTTTGACTTTGACATGTGTTAGGCAAACTGAAAACGTGCATGGCACACAGAGTTGATAAAATGACAATCTCATTATTTCCTTCAGTGATATTTACCTACAACAACACAGCTTGATCTGCACTCACCTTCATGTAGATCAGGCCTAGTTCAGTTACCCCGACCACAGCATCCATGTTATACAGCTCGTAGAATTTGCCAACCTGAGGAGAAAAATTAAGAGAAAATAAAAATTTCACCCATCAAAATTCTAGATGGTGGCAAATTTTCCCTGAAGAGAAGCAGAAGAAGGGGAAAATCTAAACCTGTGGTTAATTTAAATATTCTCATGCCAACTAAGGTACAAAAAAAAAAAAAAAAAAGATTTGAAATGAGCAAGTTACAAAATGCTATTATTTACAAAACTCTAAGAAAAATAGCTGCTCACAAACTTCAAGAATCATTTTTCTCCCCTCTATGATTTTGCGAGATAAACAGTTCAAATCTGATAAGATAGACATATGCATGCATAGAAACTGTCACACTTATGGATTTAGAACAGCAGAAACGACCATACACAATCAGAAAGGTCATTAAAATAAAAAGTTCCTGAAATGGTCAATGTTCAACCCAAGAACTTACAAAACAATAAAAACAAATTAAGTCCAACTGTCAGCTGATAACTGATTGACTAACAGTTACCTTAAAGAACAGCACTGTGTCAAAGTGATGACTCTTGAGTTCCCACCACTGCCTCATGGCCTGCGAACAAACAGGGTTAATGAGAGTTCAACAGTTCCACACATTACACATACTTCACATCTACTGACCCCTACTGGCCAGCTGTCAATGGATTCGTCCCACACCCAACACCAACATTGTACCCAAACTTTGGACAAATGTAAAATCTCTGGATTATCTTTATTATAATTTTCCAATATCACCATTTATAGATGAGATATGCACTAAAGAGAGAGCCAAAGAGAGGCAAACAGGTACACAAAACAAATGTGTCACAGCCAGTCGAAATGAGGTGCAAGTCACTGGGCTAGAACTGAGAAATTGGGCTTTGAATATGATGACAGGGGGTCAGAAATCAATTTTTTTTTAAATTCCAGAATCTGAAAGTACAAGTACATCCCTTTCTGAACAAGACGACATCAGCCTCACCCTATAGTTATAAATATTTCTTCACTAAAAGAGTTTTTTTTTTTTTGTGAGGTAGCTATGTAGATTTATGCATTCAACCGTTCATTTAAACTCGATTTTCTCATAATTTAGGTCACTGCTAGCGCAGAACTTTTTTCACCATCTGAAAGGGTATGAAATAAGCCTTCACATGATACCAACAGCCCCATATGATGAAAAATTGACATACGTCTCATTATATATAAATATATATATTATAACTTTATATTTAAATATTCCATTTTGCCCTTGTAGTAAGTTATCAAAATACTGAAATTGAATCATCTGAGTTGCAGACTTACAGGAGTCTGTTTGTTGAGGAATGATTCTGGCACATACAATGTCCGGGGGTTGTAGTCGGGATCAGACTTCAGTTTGCGATAGATGTCCCTGGAGAAGAGAGTGATCAACTTGACACTCAAGGTATCACATTCCAAAACATAAGAAGCACATTATAAAAAAATGGGGCAACCCCGTTAGCTCTCTTGATATCTAATGTCTACAGAACTGAGAGCCCATAAAAAAAAAAAAAAATAATAATAATAAAATAAAATAATTTAAAACTGGCATATTTGTAAAAAATGACATTGACAACCATATCTTCAGCAAACTTAATATCTGAGCCTTTTCCATTAAACATAAAACAAATGGCAAGGAAACCCTGACAAGACTGAGGGCAGCTTTGGCAATGTTGTACTTCAGGATTTTATATTTATAACAAGGATGTTTGGAATAATTTGCTTCTTTTTCAAAATTACCTGATTTTTTCTGGCTGCATGAAGTCCAACTGAACATGAGGAAATGACGAGGCATCTTTAACGGGTGCATCTTCACTGGTGCCCTGCAACACAAAGAATGAGAATGTTGGGAGACATTTTCACTCAGCAATCTTTTGGCCAGTAAATGCACAGACCTCTGATTAATATTTTATACCAACAGCTGGAATTTTCACCACCAATGTATTACCAAACACAACTGTTCTCTAAATCTTGATCTAGATTTAGAACAGCTGTCTTTCTATGACCATGGGCATCAGTATTGCCGACACTCTGACATGTTTTTTCATCAACAACTCTCATGCAACAACTCAACTGTATATTGTCAAGTTTGACGAACTAGGTGCTACAAATGTTGATCTCAACCTTCCAATTGCAGCCAAACAATTTGACTGTCATCTGGAATGTGCACAAAGTTTTATCGTGGTTTCCGCTTCCAATGTTATCATGCAGGACTTATATTCGCATTAAAAATTGTTAAACCCTGATTGGATTGTTGAGCTCAGCAAATGTCGACAGCTGATTAGTTAAAGTAGAAAGTCGCTAATGACCAGAAAATTGGAAATTTTACTACCTGACTATGAGAAAGCTATGAAACATCAATGGAAATAGAAAGAATGGAGGAAACTGAGTTGGACATGCAAATAAAATTCTCCAATATAAATTGTCAATTTATATCCTGACTCTTTCTATGAAACATCAAAATAATTCAAAATGGTTATGAAGTGAGTGTTTACAGAACTGTGGTTGCTAATATAACGTAGCTGAGACCTTTGATAATGGGGATCCAAACTGGCAATACTATCCTTCCTTACTTTCTCAGAAGTCATCTATCAAATGAGAATATAAAACATTTCTGGATCTACGATCAGCAGGTAAGTAGTAACACATGTGAGTATTATCTTGCATGTCCGCACCATTATCAAGAGTGACAACTAGATGACCATCCTACCTCGGGTGCAGAGAACAATGACAGCTTGGATTTTGTGTTGTCACTGACTGTCGGGCTGGATGTTTTCATACTGGAGCTACTGGCAGGTTTCTTTCCTGAGCTGCTGGGAAGTGGAGTTGATGGGGCTTTGCGCTTACGAGATTCCTGCTGGGGGACAAGAAAACACACAAAAATTATAAAGAGGAAAGACTAAATTCTTCACTTCACAAATTCTTCAGTCAGATAAAGTCAGCATCCTTGTAAAATAAAAGGTATCTAAAAACAAATTTTCAGTGTTAGAGCATCTAGCTAGCTGGCCGATGGAGTGGACACATGGGTGTGCAGAGTAACACCAAAAACTATATTCACTTAAGGTGACTAGGGCAAATGTTTCTCTCAAGTTGTTTGCCCTGACTTTCGACATCACTCACTTTGACAGGTGACTCCGGCTCCGACTCAGGTTCTACATCTGATACTTCGTCCTCATCCACACCACTGCTGGAGTCCTCTTCCTCCTCTGATGACGATACTGGCTTAAACTCATCATCTACAAACAAAAGAGAGAAAAAAAAAAAAAATGCAATATTTTCAGCATGCCATATGTTTCTCAAGTGACAGCTTCATGGAACTGCCATTATTGGAACAATCCAGACTTAAGGTGAACTACGAAAGCATAGTGCATGAAGAAGGCTATATTTATCATATTTAGCTTTCTTGCCGAGCTTGTAAAATAAATCTGAAAATACTGTGGAACAAGATCACAATAAATCTTTGTACATTGCCACCTTAACTCTAAATAAACAGTTAACTTCTATCTCGCTGTTGCAACAAAAACTAATTCCACTGGAATCACTGGTACAAAGGTTGTCTTCCACGTCTATCAAACCAGCAAAAATCTTTTTAGACTAGCTAGCGATGTTCTGCTGCCTTGTTGCACATGTATTTGAAATTCATGTATAAATATATGGCTGTTCAGTGATTTTTTATTGTGGACCAAACTCTACCTGATTCTTCATCTCCGCTCTCAGCTTTGATCAACCTCCTCCGTTTGTTCTTGACTTCTGCCACTTTGGCAGCTCTCCGTTTGTTCTTTGTGGGTTTCTGAGGGGATTTCGACTGACTTTTCTTAGGACTTGCAGGCTCCTGAAGTCAGAGAGAGTTAACAAAAAAGTGATTCAATGACATGAACTTTTGGCAGAGACTCGCACCAAATATCATCTGTCAAACTGCTGAACGCTCAATAATAAAACATAACAATCCAAATCAAAATATTTGAAATTCACGATTGTCTGGCGAAGGACATATACCTTATCCTCTGGCTTTAAAATACACACAACTGTGAATTCTAACACACCATGTACTTACCTTGTTGGCTTTACAGTTTTCTTTGGCCTCAGTTTCACCATCAGACATCTCAGTATCAAATATGGAAGCTGAAAAAATGAAATAGTGTATTCTAAAGGTCAGTAAAAGCTACAGTTTCTTGTACTGTCACAATGGACTCATTCAGAAATTCCATGTAACCGTTAGCATGTGGTAACAGAACACACTGCAAATACAGGTTGTTTTTATTTAAATGAGATGCATCGAAGGTTAATCAATCTATCTTTTTTGTGTCTTTGATGTTATTACACCCATAAGTCGCGCAGTAATGACCCACAGCCAATGAACTGTTCACAACACACTGTATTCCACAATGTAAACAAAGGATCAGTCTCAACTGTTGACAACCCAACCAACAGAAAGTTGATCACCACCAAGTAATCACAAACAGTTTGCAAAGGCATCCCCTGTAGTTCAAATACTGGTGACAAATGTAAACTACTTGACTGTTTTGTACACTAACAGCTCAAAACTGACAAATATTAACTATTTACTTACGAAAAGAAAAAACACACAAAAAAATGTACACATGAAAAGAATGCAATTGCAAAACTTAATAAAAATATAACTTCAATGATCTTCAAAAGAAGAGCAGAACAATTCTGTCTGAAACTAATCATCTTTTCACTCTCTAACTGATGTAAAAAGTGAAAACAAAAACTGCATGAGAAATTTCGAGACTGGTCGCATGACTGGGGAAACATCACTTACACATGGATTTGTCTGTATGGTGTCCATATCCCTGAATGTTCATCACACACCAACAGCATGTACACAAATCATGTGACTGATCTTTTAACTACCTCACTGCCTGACATGTTGGAAATAATGAAGACATAGACAACAGATCACAATAATACACGTACGATCCAAGTCCATCTTCTCCACAAAATCCTCGCCTTCATCATCTTCATCCTCTTCTTCATCACTGGATGGCTGCAACTCCACCACAAGGTTCATTCTCCCCTCTAAGTCCATATCCAGGGCTTTATCAGCTTCTGACGCCCCTTGGCGGATTTTGTTGTTGAGGGAGTAAAACTGTCCTCCCTTTTGAAAAGATTCATCATTTGACCCTTTGAAAGGTTTGATGTTTCTGTATGAGAAAAAAAAAAAAAAAAGCAGATGAAAATAAAAAATTGCGTAAAATAGATTCCAAAGCAGTACATAATGACATTCATATCATCAGTGTTGCAAGAAAAGCAAAATAAACTTTTACACTTTTAAAAAGGAGATGGTGTCTTACACTCAGTTGATTTTAAATCCCTTTCCTAGTCATATAACCTTTTGCTTGATAAGTATACTACATACCACTGATCCAAGACAATATTCTCTGATTTTGTCTACATTTGTATATAGATTGTTACACAGAAAAACTTTGAATCTTTTTTTTTTTTTTGTTCCTCAGATTAAAAATGCTCAAACAGAATTAAGTGGGTTTTTTTTCTTTGTGGCATGGACAAAATTGCTGATAATTTAATTAGTTCTTACACTACTGCAAGTAGGACCTACCTCTCCTTGATCCAAGCTCTGCAAGGAGGCTCATCAAAAAACTGGACATGAATCTGCTTAGTTTTGTCTCCCTTGACGTGAGTCTTCATGGTGGGGTGATTGCAGACCAGACTGGGCCACCAGGGGAAGCCTTCAAGTTTTGCCCACACGACATCTCCTTTAGCAGGCACTGTAAAATGGACAGTCATAACTGTACCCAAGGAACTTTGACAATGCACTCATTTACAGTAACCAATTGTTTCCAATCTTTCACAACACATGACTTAAAAATGCATTTCAAACTGTATAACTTATTTTTATATGTGATGATAGATAACTGATGAACACATTTGTGCTGTTCTTTGCAGGGGCATAGAAGGAACTGGGCTGTTTGGATGGTGGAATAAGAAAATAAAATGTGCCACTTTGACATTGACTACTCATGTAATTCGCACAACCATTGTCCGTTACAGTATTTCATACCTTTGCACAGACCAGGTACAGTCTAAATTATAAACCAAGCACTGTAGATGGGTTCTTAATTTTTGTGTTTTAATATTATTTTCACACGGCTCTCTAACATTTCCAGTGCAACTCTCTCCCATTCTCAGTTTAAGAGAGAGAAATTTCAATCACTATTAGTAATAGTAGCAGATCAGTAAATTTATAATCTTCTTTACTTGTTATGCTTTGAAAATAAACTTTACTGGATGTGAATAAACATTTGATTCATATTTACCACTGTTTATGGTAAATTAATCGCAATACCAGATGGAACAGAAATAAGGCTTTGGAAAATTCTTTTTGAAAGTGATGCAAGTTCTTGGTTCTGTTGACAGAAAATTGAACTGTACAATACTGGATGAGAATACTGAAGCAGTGAAAGCAATCATCTTGTGTCTGAATGTAGCAATAATCATCTGCAACTTACAAGGTCAGCTGCCTGCTAAATGAAGCCATATTCAAATGTTGCAGGAAATGTACATTTCACAGCCATTGGTCATTTGCAACAATATTCCAACTGCAAAACTAGAGTTGTACACTTTCCATGTCACAGGCTACAGATGTGGTACACTACAGTGAATGCAGGAAGCAAAATTGATACTGATCCAGTTTAGATCTATGGCATTCCTTCTGCAGCTAACTGTCTTATGCACAGATACTGATATGACAACTCTTAGCTGACTGCACTTAGGAGTAGCCAGCAGTAGGTCCCGACAGTAATGATGTGTGCCTGTCCCTGGATCCACTTCCACAGTAAAGATAAGTCAGAGCCACACTATCACTAAATTAAGGAACGAATGTGTTGACAAGATCAGTTCTAGAACATAACGAATTCTGAGACTGGAACTGATAATCTTATGATATCTCTGGTCTAGCCTACATCTAGTCTGCCACAGGAACAGCTCTTAACTAAGTGAGCTAACTAGATTGAGATCTAGAATTTAATCTAGATCTTGAGTCAACTCTTAAGATTTCTAGATTCTAAATCTAAATCTATCTAAGTTGATTCTAGTTACTGGGATAGATACGGGCACTATTGCTCTTTAGTGGTCCCGACCTCTCGCACAGCCCAGAAGTACAAGTGGCACATACTGATATTGCGATGATTATGCTTAGTCACTTAGGCTATTAGAATGTATTCCATAGTATAACAAATAATAGAACAACCCTGCTGGATCGACCTGTGGGACAATCGACCAGTGCAAGTCCACCCTAATGCTAACATGCAGGTCCGACAAGCAGGTGAGTCCTCCTTAACACTAACATGTATGAGACTCTCCACCAGCGCAAGTCCATCCTAACGCTAACATGTAGGTCTGATGAGCGGGTGACAATCCTCCCTGACGCTAACTAACATCATGTAGATGATGATTATTTTATGATATGTGCCACCATTTGACGATTTGTAGGCCTACTTCTGGGCTGCGCAGTAGTGCCACCATGTCAGTGTCTATGAAGTCTTGTAGCTAAAATATCACTTAATCTTTAACATAAAGGGAGAGCCAAACAAATTTGCAGGCATACTCACCCGGTTGATCTGGCTCCTTGGTCTTGTTGGGACTGCGTTTGTTTTTCTTCGAGCTCTGTGGGGTGCTCCCATTGATTTTGCTTTTATCGGCATTTGGCGACCGCTTCGGCGACAAAACCTTTTCAGGTTTCTCCTCAGATTTCGGTGTTTTTTGAAAATAAGAAAACAAAGTATTAGGCTGCTTTCCTTTCGGCGTTTTCGACATCTTGTATCGGATGACTATCGGCCTAAACTCGCAGGATCATTTGCACAGTTAGATCTACCAAATTCCCTGGATGTTGTGCGCTAAAAAAGGGTTATCTGAGAGTTATCCGACTTGGCGCGCCAGTTCGGTGACCACCAAGAACCGTAAATTACCGGAAGAATAAACTAACATGTTCGAGGAAATAATACTGTACATGTAATTTATTTATATTTTATCACACACACACACACACACACACACACACACACACACACACACACACACACACACACACACACACACACACAC
>JBCAUA010035449.1:0-19708 GCA_038406235.1 Peronia verruculata | reverse complement strand
GAAACAGGCCTGCCTATACTGTTTTCTTTTCCAATGCACGTTCATTCCTACAGTCTACGCTTTCACCGTGACTAGTCGAGCTTTTATTGTACTGCTTGATCAGAGTCTCTAAGGGGCATAACCTAATAAATATGTAACACTGACCCCATGTGCTGACCAGATATGTCCGTCCACCCGGATAAAGTCAACCTCGCTTAAAGTCAACACTTTTTCTCAGTCCCGAGGGGTTGACCTTTAGCGGATTCCACTATATATATATATATATATGCCCATATATATACACAGGCATTGTCAGGACAGTCATGAAAACTTTGGATTTCAAATCCCCTGATTAATTTGACCATTGGTTTTGACCATATCAGACCTTTTGACATTTTAAGGGTCAGTAAATGCTGTAAGCTCTGTAATTGGGGAGCATCCTTTGCCAGGATGTCATGAACTCACATGCCATAGAAGATATTTGCAGGTGTTAATACCTTGCACATTTTTCCCTCTTTATTCCAGTCCTAACTTTGCTTCTGTGTCAATGAATCAAAGAAGATTAGCATTTGACCTTATATGACAGTCATATTATGAAAATCATTATTTATTCAATAGAAAAATTGAAAACTCATGTTATTCTCCTATGCACTCTTGAGATTCCCACAATTGACTTTAAGCGACTTGCTCCTCTTTGATCTATAATTTTGAATACACTATTAGCCTGTCTTCACTGCATTGTCAGTGATTGAAGTCATTCAGGTTTAGTTTACCTAAATTCGTGTTTCAAATGCCCTTTTTGATTTGAAATCATTTTGTCGGTTTGGATGAGTTTGATCTGAGTCTGTGAGTGCACTTGCTTTTCTTTTTTTTTTTTTTTTTTCATTTGATCATTTTTCATGTATATTTTTAAACATGTACTGTACATGGTATGTATGTCATAAAATTTGTATCATTTCTTTCAGGCATATGAACATCTACAAACTTTGGAGTTGATTCGCAGCCACTCAGGAGGCATGGGAAGCTCATTCGCACAAAAGGAATACAAACTCATGAGTCTATTAGTACATCCATCACAGGTACTGTCAACTTTTGTGTGTGTGTGTGTGTGTTTTGGGGGGGGGGGGGGGGATAGATACCCAGTTGATTCTAAAGTCAAGTTTGTAGAACAGCGTTTCATGCCTCCCCCTTTTTTTTTTTTTTTTTTTAATCGGAGGTTCTTGGCCAACAGCTAAAGTGAGGAAAAAAACCAGACTGAGCGTGTGTGGTGGGCTTTAAATCTAGATTGGAGTATTTTTTTATTTTTTTTTCCCCTCTCGTATACAAACTTGTTTCACTTTCCTTCCGCTATCCCTCTTGTTATCACTAATCCATGCTCGGCATATTAATCATAGTTTAAGTAGCATGCTTGAAACAAGTGACAAAAGAAGTTTGTCAAGCATTGTAACATTGCAAGATTGGCTCAAAATCATAGCACTTAAAAAATAAAAATGAGATTATCCCATGCTATTCTTATGTAGTATTGAGATCTGTTGTGAAAATTCATCAAAATTCAACGCACCTTGTGTATTGCAGAACAGTTTTTTCATCATGAAAGTTCACTTGAAACTTGTAAAAATCTAGTGCATACAAAATTTGATTGAGATTTTCTCAGTAGATAATAAAATAGTTTCCTTGCCTTTACATAATGCACACCGTTTAATTTAATTCACTTATTCACCATTTCATTTCAGAATGAATATGTGTGAATTTTCATGCTCCACTGTGCTCATACATTGACATTGTCCTGTCAATATTCATTACAGATCCTTGACTCCCTGCAGACTTATCCTGGATGTCCAACAGAGATCAAACAGTGGGCAACACAGAGTATTTCTTAGCGTTATTGATGGTTAGTTACAATAAATTGTTTACTCAGAAGTCACTGCTGGCAGATTGCAAAGATATGTTATCACTCTCAGTAATAAATGTATATTATAGGGAACATTTGGTACAGAATAAATTTCTTTGTTGTCAATAATGGCTGGCTTCATAAATTGTCTGCTCTGAAGTTATGACTGGCTGGTTGCAAAGATGTGTCATCACTCTCATTAATTATCACATAAAGAACACCAAGTATGTCTTAGGTAATGTTGGTGGCTTTTACAAGTATTGTTTATTTTGATGTTACCTGGTAAATTGCAAGACATATTATCACTCTTAGTGATTTTTTATCATATAAAGACAATCTGTTTTATTTGTTGTGTGAGACAAGGTGGGAAGACTGTCCATACTCCGTTGTTGTCCAGTAGTTTTAGGCTGTGCATTGTGATGAACTTTGTCATTGGGTGAGTCACATTTGGAGATTCCATTATGAAAAGGAAACAAATCTGCATAATGGCACACAGTGGTCATTGGTTTACATTTTTAGTGGTTCAGTTTGACATATAAGTTTGATAAAGAAGGGGTTGATGTTCTTAAAGAGCATGACAAAATTCTTCATATGCCAATTATGATTATAAGAACAGTGACTTATTTTATGTCAGTTTCTTTCCCACTTGATGGCAAATTTCATATAAAAGGTAAAAACAAAAAAAATGAAACTATAGTAAATGTGATCACTTAACACAATAGTGTTATGTTATTTATTTACCATGGTTGTGGGGGGACAGCTGAGAGAACCACCACTACAAGAGGTTGAAAAGCTTATAAAAACCATAACCACTATAGTAAAGTTTTTTCATGCAACTGCTTTATTTGTCAACATCGCCCAAGATGTATGTGCATATATATATGTATCTGGTGTCATGAGTCCTCAGACAGAAAGAGAAATAAACAACATACAGAAAATGTACAATGTTGTACTTGTTTTTCTACTGCATGTGCAAAGCATTTTCATTATGCAGTGTTACCTATCTTTTATACACCATTGTACCTTGTGTAATTTGTATCCCAAAGTTTACAGTACCACACAAGAACAAGAATAGGTCTTAGGAAAACTGCTACACTTGCAAAAAAACAAAGAGAAGGACAAAATAAAAATATATTATACCCACAATTCTGTTTCCAAATCCATGAAACAGAACATCTTCAGATCCTATGTTCATTTCAACATAAAATGAAAAGAACAAAAAAAAAATAGCTCCTCCCCATGGCTTCACATTTTCATAAGATAGGGAAAAAAACATTGATACTGGTACATGTTTGTGCACAATCCTTCCAATAAAATTTCAGTCACTGATTTTTTTCTTTTAAAATTAAGCTAGGCCTACATTTTACCATCACAAAAACTTAAATCAAAACCTTAGTTTGAGCTATTGGAAATTTTGCTATTTTATGACATTGCTCACATCTGAATTCTAATAGGTGCTGTTAGATTTTATTAAAATTTATGATATATACTTGTTAGTTTGCAGAGGAAATTGGGTACTAAATATTTACACAATACATGTACCAGTTTGCATGGCAAAATAGCTAAGACCAGTGTTCATCCTTCACAAAGAAATCTTACTGTTTTATATTTGTAAAGAACAAGAATACCTAGAGAAAAACAAGTCATGTCTTGCCTTACGACTTATGAGATATTAAAATACATTGCCATCACTGACATCATTGTAACTGCTGAGCATAAAGTTGGACATTATCTTCAATCCATTCTCTTACACTCTGCTCTAAGTTAAGATTTACTCCATCTTAATGCTTCATGCTTTAATTCAGTTATTGAAAGAAAAATTAAAGGACATGGTTCCATAAGATTAGATTGTTTTTTAGAAAGTAGTGTAATCCCAACTTCAAAGATGTTTTTAGTTTGATGACACACAGTAGATATATATAAAGTTCACATATCAACTTTTCATTTTATTTTAAGATCAACATTTGGAAACCTATTATCAAATTACTGAGTTTATTATGCATTTACAAAAAGCCAAACTTAAAACTTAAATCATAAGTGATAAATGCAATTTCATTGTTATTGAATGATTGAGTATAATTTATCATTCATAAACAAAAACCATATTGTGACTGTAATTAAATGCAATTGCAACTTAATTTTTTTTTTCTGATACAAAACACTGAAATATTTTAACAGTGTGTTATTGGATGATTGAGTATAATTTAGCATTCACAAACGAAAAAAGAAACTTATACAAGTATTATAAATGCAACTTAAAATTTTGCTATAAAATAACATTTGGGCACTTTTTGAATGATTGAGTATAATTTGTCACTTATAAACACAAACTAAACACAATATTATAAATGCAGTTTACATGACCTACAGACCATGAGTATTAATGTGGAAAAAAAAGGTGCCAACCAAAAATACCTCAGATCTTTAGGATTTTATACTTTGTATGAAATAATATCAGTAACTTCGAAAAACAACTGAGTTGTAAATAAAATACATGTCATGTAATTTACTCTACAATCTTATCAGACTCATGGTGCATGCTGCAAAATTTTAACGACTCAAGATTGAAAATTTACTTTTTCATACCTTATACTACTCTCAGAATTAAACTAAGTCTAATGGTAACCTCAAGACATAAATTTTGTTTTCAGCCTTATTTCACAAGTGCTGAATCCAATAAGGCCAAAAATGTACTGTATGTGTTCTTTATTGTTAAAGAGGAGTGCCTTTCTCTTTTGACAGCTTAAAATAGAAGATCTATGAAATGTACATGTATTTAAGGATGTTGAAGCAAACTGATTTCAACTACATGTAGTTCTGCTCTTCATGTGACGTGATTGAAACAATGGCATGCATCTCTGGCACAAAGGAATTTGAGCAATATAAAAAGTTTGTTAATTTCTCTAACAGGTGACTAGATCATTTCCAGCTGAAATGAAAATTCAGAAAGCAAAATCCACGTCTACATTATCTGCCAAACCAGATATATGTACATAGATTGGGTATGAAGTCGAAGCTTTTAACACAGGTTAGTCAGAGGAAAATAGAGTGGCTGCTTTGGTTACAGGCTGAACTGAAAAAGTCAAACCCCAAATCTCCATAATAAAGGATTTGATGTACATCTTCCTCTGTATTTTTTAATCAGAAAATGGACACACTTACTGATTTTAAATTGATTGTCTCCACTGGCAAAAGGTTTTTACAAGAGGTTTTCCATTACATGCACATTAGTACAGGACATTGACATGTGACTATATTCATGCCTTCAGATCATGACTTTTTTTTTTTAATTGCACATCTCGAGACTAACACTAAGTACATGTGCATGTATTAAAAAGATGAGATCACAGATTAACAATACATACATAAAAGTTAATATACATGAGGAATGAAATGCACAAAATTATTCTAAGGCTGCAAAGGTGATTTTTATCATGTCTATTCTAAGACTGACTGATACCTTGATACTGTCCTTTATGAAATGGACTTTTGAAAACAAGATTTAAGCCTACATGGATGTGTAGGCATTTTTATGTTTTTCATAACTGTTTTGCAGGATGGAAAACAGGATGTCTATGTGATGAAATTTATTGCTAAATTTCTTGTGCTGGTAAGGTCTGATATAAAAGCTTATTCAAAAAAATTAAAATCATGATTAGGGACAAAGTCTATTTTACCTATTGGTTTCATGCCTGTTGTTCCTAGTTTTGATTGCACTGGGTTGCCATAATCTTTTTGTGTGTACATTTGGCTATAAATGCAGTTTCATTTGTCAAAAGAAAGCTGTAAGCCTACTGTGTGCACACATTGACATTTGGTAGTTTGCTCCAGTATCTCCTAGCAAAAGTATTGAACAAGATACACAGTAACTTAGGTGCAAGCTCTAATACCTATTCAGGCATTGAAACAACAAATCAGTGTAGAATTCTCCGGTTTCTTCAAAGGCAGCTACACTCAGAGGACACAGAAATATTGTCAGGTTGTGAAAAACTTGAAGATAAAATCTATGGAATATATTACATGATACAGGTCTTTGAAAGAGCTGAAAACTGAACAAAAAAAAAAAAACACTCAATATTTCTCCCTAGAAGTACCCATTGCTTCCACCCGAGCAAGTCAGTGATGATGAGATTGCTCAGGCTGACTCTATAGGTTTGTAGGCCAGTGATATGGTGCATTACTGATTGTTCTCATATGTTTTAACATCACAGAGAGGTATAATAAAAATGGGAGGGGGGGGGCAAGGGGGAAAGAGAGAAGTTTAATCAGATTCTACAGGAAAGGACAAGAGCTACGTCTTACCGCTGCACAGATGTGACTGAAAAATTTTCACTGTATCAAACTTCCATCAGAATCAACTTATATGAAAGAATAAATTTCAATATAGCTCCCCCTATTTTCACCTAAATTGAAATGATCAAAAACAAACAGCTGCTTCACTATATTTATATACATGTATATGGATTCACTCAAATCCAAAATCACATACACATAATTCACTGCTCATGAAAACCCAGTCACCATGAAAAAAACAACAAAAAATATAATAATGTATCATATAAACAATATAAACATATCACAGAAGTATACATATGTATACCGGTACACCTCACACTTCAATTTCAAAACTCTTTGGTTGCTCCAGTAAACAATCACTACTGAAAGGGTGTTGTCCAGATAATCCACGTAGTTCATATTCAGTAAGATGATAAAAGGACAGATTGTCTGATCTGATATTTTTTCCTCCTAGACCATTCTAACGCTGGCAATAATGCAGGCATATCAATCCCCTGTTAGTGCAAGGAAAATGGCCACTTTCTTGAGAGAAAAGTTTGCTCCCTGTAACAATGTTTTCATCAGTCTTAAAACAAGGTGAATTGTCGATTGGTTAGCCTCATTTCTGCAACAAATCTGTGAAAATAGAAAAGTTGCATTTATAAATTTATGAAAAACTTATTCCATCTTTCCACCATCACTCAAAAGTGCTCATTGCATGCATTATATCAATGTTAGTCATGCAGGTAAGGATCATGAAATAGAGGTGCACAGCATAGCATTTTGTATTATTATTATAATTATTATACAGACTGTACTATCACACAATATTTAGGCTCTCTCTTTTCATCCAGTTTTTATATCATTAATAAAGTTTAACATCCTTTGCACACACAACATATTTAACATTTTCCTGTAAGCTAACAGATTTCAGGACATCACTAACATATTCTGAGGATACCTGCTCATTTCACTGTTTAATTTTGCCCGTCGAGGTACATGAGCCCAGGTCTGATTCATTCTAAGTGGTTCATCCTTTGTCCACCAGCCAACTCCTTGAGCTGTTGTTGCTGGCCGTTGGTACAGGTCAAGTGGCCCTGTGATAAATTAGTTAATACTTTGTAATCAAACTGTGGATGGATTATTCTTTACCTTTTCTTTTAGTCAAACAATGCCATTCTATCTGGTGCCATCATATTTTACAACTAGTTCTATTTCAAATCGGGAAATTGAACGACTCTTACATTGAGATAACTTGGAAAATTTTGCAAAATCAAGTTGTAGTTAATGTAAATGTTCATAAGAGATAAAAATGTTTGACTGATTTCAGGTGATTATCTGAAAATGAAATAAATGTATTTACTAAAAAACTTCAAATTTCATGACTGTTCTTACCTAACATTTTATTTTTTAACACATGTAGCCTATTCTTTGTCATGACTAGTCCAAGAGGATTTGATACAATAACTATTAAAAATATTAAGCAAATACGTGTACATATGAACAATTTTCAGACTTGATGAGAAATAATAAAGTTTCTACAGCACTGAATAATTTCCTCATGATGACTATAGATTAGAGTATATAGCTAGGATTCAGAGACATAAAACAAACAATTACCCTTTGGGTTCCGTGTATGTTTGGTTCTCAACCTAGTGTATTCCACGAAAGAACCATTTGGACCCTTGCCATATTGCGATGTCTGATTTATTGGCACAATTGATCGTACAGGTGGATGTGGATCTTTCAAGGGTGGGAGGGCCAAAAATCCCAACTGAGTTTTTGATCTGGTGAAGTTTGCTTGTGATGCAGATGAAACTTCCTTCAAATCATTTTGGTATCCAGTGTGTGTTAGTCCAAAGAATGCCATTTTGTGGCTATCCTTTTAAAACTGAGATGGAAAGAATAACTATTCTTAATATTCATTGCCATATTTATTCATGTGCACTACAATATCCAATAATCCTGCTCACATAATCACACAATGGTGTTAATAAACTATGTTCATCACAAAAGATGTGAAAGATAATTCAAATGGGCTGTGAAAAGTTGGGAATCAAAGAGTAAATTAGGCACAATGGTGAAAATGTCATTTAATTACATGTATTCCTGTTAAGTTCATGAATTGAGATACTGTAAGTAGTTACTTGATTAAGTGTAAAACAACGGCATCATGTAAATGAAGAGATTCAAGGCAAAACGTGACAAACGCCATTTTTTAAAATGTTGAGTTATACCCCTCAATATTGGGAACAGTTATAGTGCTATGTGGTAAGGAGTTTCCTTTTCACCAAACGCGATTTCTCCTTCTCCTAAGTCTGCGGAAAATTCTTGTACTTAATGATAAATAACTAACTATTCGAGAACAAATTGTCATTTTTCTCTAAACGGCGATTTTGGATATGTTTCATTTTGCCCCGAAACCCTTCAAATGTAGATCTATCTATGTAACATTATAGCATGTATAATGTACTAGAATCCTAGATCTAAATCTGTGGATCAAGTAGATCTAGATCTAGATCTAGATCTTATTTAATGGACGTTTTTTGTTTTGTTTTCAATAAAACAATAATAGTAAACGAGCTCTCTTGCCATAGATCTGGTTGTTCATGTTGCTTTTATCACAGCTAGATCTACCCCTTTAACAGCAAACAATTAAACCTAAATCCCAAACTGTCATAAAAAAACAGAAGTACGCCTATAATCGTTGGTAGATCTACTCGACTTGAGACTCAAGTCTCAAGAATAGACTAGATCTAGAATCTAGATTACAGAAAGCATGAAGAAAAATGACAGATTTAAGAAATACGGTGATCGGTGGCATATTTTTCCTACTTTTCGTTAGAACCCACTTGCACACACACACACACACAGACTGCACTGAAACAAACAACAGACGGTCCTTATACAGCACCTGTTCCAAGTGAAGGCTTGTATCCAAGGAAAACGTTTTGTTTATGAACGACTTCCTGTTCTCGTCCAGAACGCGACTTCCGCCATTTGCAATTCTTGTTTACCGGTGGATGCGAATGCGTGAGAAGCCTGGAATTGAATCTTGAAACATCCGTTCTTTTCAGACTTGGAATACAACTGATTCATCATGAATCAGCTCCCAACGCAAATTGCATTTGATGAGTATGGCAGGCCTTTCATTATTCTTCGGGATCAGGATAAGCAGTCCCGTCTTACGGGTATTGATGCCCATAAGGTTAGTTTCTTGTTTCATTTTCTCTAGAACCTTCCAGTCTCACCCGTTATGTCATGTTTCGAAAGAGAAGACTCTGAGGAATGTCCAGAATTATTAATGCATTTTAGATGGATCTCATTACGATTTGTTTTTGGGATTTGTCTTGCGAAATTTAGATTTAGACTCTAGATCTAGAGTCTAGATCTCTAGATATCTAGATCTAGATCTAGATCTAGATAGATCTAATCTAGAGATCTAGAAAAAAATCTAGAATAGATCTAGAATAGTCTAGATCTATCTAGATCTAGACTACTAGATTAGATCTAGACTAGAGATCTAAACTGACTAAAGTAAAGGTCTGGAAATCGGAAACCTTAGGCTATTATCTGGCCTGCTTGACTGGATTAGTTAGAATAGATCTAGATCTAGGGAAAGATCTAGACTAGATCTAGTGTCTAGATGGGCCATAAATTTTTGTTCAAGTGAGATCTAAATCTAGAACCCACTAGTCTAGAGCCCACATTATTGCTACCCTCCCACTCAGTTTTTTTTTCCCCCCAGAGATAAGGAAGAGTTTATATTTTTATGGTAAATAATATGCTTGCACTGCAGCCTGTTAAAAAAGAAAAAAAAAGTGCACACAGCAAAAACCAACCAATATGTATGGGTTCTTGTTTTTTCCAGTCACATATTTTGGCTGCAAAATCTGTGGCAGGAGTGATCAGGACATCATTGGGACCCAAAGGCCTTGATAAGATGATGGTTGGTCCTGATGGAGATGTCACTATCACTAACGATGGAGCAACAATTTTAGATCTTATGGATGTCGATCATCAGATTGCCAAATTGATGGTTCAGTTGTCAAAATCACAAGATGATGAAATTGGAGATGGAACAACAGGAGTTGTGGGTTAGTATTTATTTTGCCTTGGATGTTTTAACTTCAGTACCGAATGACACTTTGCCCACTGAAGCTTATAAGTTATAGCATGATACCAAAACTATCTGCCAATCCACACGGCATATTCTGTGAGTTGTCAGTTCAGGAAAAACAATTGTTCTTTTGGAGAGACATGTAAGATCTTCAAACTTTCACAGGAACTTCGACTTAGAACAGCCAGTGTGTAGAAAACATTGATAACTATTTATATAATGTTGTTATTGTAATTAAAATTAAAATCCCCCTTTTATGTTCTTTGTTGTTGTTTTTTTTTTTTTTGCAGAAAAATTTGTAAAGATGACAGTTTTTCATTGCTTTTCCTTTTCAGTCTTAGCTGGAGCCCTACTGGAACATGCTGAAAAGCTATTAGACAGAGGCATTCACCCCATTCGTATCTCAGATGGCTATGAAATGGCTGCTAAGATTGCTGTAGAAAAGCTAGACAAGATCAGTGAGACCTTCAAAGTTGACCTCTCTGATCCTGAGCCTCTCATTCGGCTGGCTATGACAACATTGGGTTCCAAAATGTAAGATAATTATTTCTTTTATCTGAACCAGAGGATCTAGATTATCCACACAATAGTGGTAACGGGAGATTCTTTTTGCAGCATGTGAGAATAGAAATAGAAACACCAGCACCAAAACACTGCAGTCAGTCATGTTATACTTGTATGCAAAATTTACATCTTGTTGGATGCAGATCATCTAGATCTGTGTAGATCTGGATCAAGCTCAGGTGTCATCTATTACCTAAAATAGATCTAGGACTAACTATATCTGGAACATACCATGAGTCATTATCAGATTCGTACATAATGCTGTCTAAATCCCCATTCTCATGAAAATAAAAAATAGCTTTCTTTTTTTTTTTTAAACCGTGGTTCCAGACACACAGCCATCTCTTTTTCTTGATCAGAGTAACTGATTTCAAGCATGGTTGCCCGTGAAGCATTGTAATTCACAAAATACATTCAAAACTCAACCAAACTCAAATGCAATGGAACAATGTGCCTTGTGGCTTTAATGGTAATAGCAGTGGAGATATTGATCAGTGATGAGGAGGTTGAGGGTTAGGCTGCCCTTCCTGTGTTTCTACAGGACCAGGTGTGAATGAGTTTTTTTTTTTTTTTTTTTAAATTTCAGAAACCTTTAATCTTGTTGAAATGATTTGAATGGAAACAGGTCTTCCTTTACCTGTCTTGGTAGTTTAGTACATTGATTTTTTAAAATTTTTTTTTCGCTGCATGGAGCATATCTGAGGGTCTCATAATTTGACTTCCCAGACTTATTACCATGCTAAATAATATCCAAGCGGATGTAACCTCAGTTTGTGAGAAATTTCCTTACAAACTTCTGAACTCATCCATACATTTTATTGAGTCTGTCTGGGTTTTTTTTTTCATTACTTTCTCTTGTTTACCAACTAGTCCCTTTGACTTGGCAAAATATCCTGATCCTCCTTATAATAATTGTGCCCATTGTCCAATTTGATTTCAAAATCCTTTATATTTGCATTTGATGGATGTGTACTCTCCTTTTCTATCTTACAGTGTGAACAGGTGTCACCGCCAGATGGCAGAGATTGCAGTGAATGCTATTATGTCTGTGGCTGACTTTGAGCGAAAAGATGTTGATTTTGAGCTGATCAAAGTGGAAGGAAAAGTTGGTGGCAAGTTGGAGGATACTATGCTGGTGAAGGGAGTGATTGTGGACAAAGACATGAGCCATCCACAAATGCCTAAGGTACATTATCAACTATGATAACATTTATGACTATTTTAACCCCAGAACTATGAATGGGCCAGAGAGCACAAGATTTTCTGCAGCAAGCTATCTAGATTATCTGCCCACCCCTTCTTCAGATATAATACATGAAACATTCACTAGTGTGGGAGGTTGATCTCACAAGTACATATCAATACATAGGGATGTGAAGTTTGTCAGCTTGACTCACAGACCAAAATTTTATTTAGGGCAGACCAATTTATCTGTAACCTGGCTTAACTCACTTTACCAAACCATTTCTTACAAGTATCTATAGATATCACTTCCCTGGCCAGGTGGAATTTACCACTGTTCTTAGAACATTATGTGCCATCATCTGACTCCCAGTGAGAACAAAAAAAAAAACACAAAAAAAAGAGTACTTGGGGTCTAACATCACTCACAGGATGAGGCTGGTGACAATCTGATATGTAAACTAACACATGATTGACTGTTGTAGCTTTCAGCCATATAGAATTATGGATATCTTCTTCTCTTCATAGCTTGATTGTTGGCCAATTGGAAACTTGTTGCGTGGGCCAAGTGGTCAGGGAGTGTCTAATTATTATTCACTAAGGCCTAAGGCTTAACAGAAAAAGAGATTTCCATGTTCCTCTCTAGTTTCATCGTGTTATTTAGTTACATACAACAAACCACTTAAGAGGATTTGACTTTGAGTGGGCTATGTGGCCTTTGATTTTGGTACTCCTCCTGTTACCTATTCCTGATTGTCAGCTTCAGCTGTGCATTTCTCATACTTATTCTAAGAAAGAAACAAAAATCCTACTGACCACTGAAAGAGATCTTCTGCTAAGATGCAGTTCACCAATGATGTGACAGTTTAATAAAACGGGTCAGTCAACCTTAAGTATGTGTGACAAGTTGAGAAATATCATAGCTGAGCAACAGAAACATCAGGGAAAAGCCAAAATGTATAGTGCACAGAAACAGCAGAGTTTTGGTTTAAACACAATACAGGTTAATTGTTTGATCTTTCTCGAGGGTTTTCAAGAATCATTTTTTTCTGAGCTCTGAAGGGTATTGACCACATTCAAAATTACAGATAACTGACACAGATTGTGCACTTTAAAATCTATCCGGTTGTGCTGAAATCTGTAGGCATACATTCCATGCCTTGGATTTAAGAATAATATGACAAAATAGATATGGTTCTATGCATGTTTGAAAAAGTGACGGCATAAGTCATTTAGGTTGCAAACCTACAGATATTTGTTGGGCAACAGAAATATCATTCTTGCTGTGTGATGGAAAATGGTTTTCACATTGCAGGAAGTGAAAGATGCACGCATTGCCATTCTGACCTGCCCATTTGAGCCCCCCAAGCCAAAGACCAAACACAAGCTGGATGTAACCAGTGTCGAGGATTACCACAAACTCAGGGAATATGAGGCACAGAAGTTCGATTCCATGGTTCAGCAAGTGAGTTGAAGCAAAGATTTCCAGGTATTATGCGAAACTTTACCAACAATTGAATTTTTTAATATGTGAAATACTACACTTCAGAGTTTTCTCCAGTCATCCAGTTGTCATCTTTGGGATATAATATGTGGGACTGATCATGGTGTGTTCTTGTAAGTAGTGTTATCACATTTTGTTGGAAAATAATAAAAAAATTTTAATGATTGTTTCCACTCGTTTCCTTCACCAGGTCAAAGACACTGGGGCAAATTTGGTCATTTGTCAGTGGGGATTTGATGATGAGGCCAATCATCTCCTACTTCAACGTGAATTGCCAGCAGTGAGATGGGTCGGAGGACCAGAAATAGAGGTGAATATTTTTTTTATGAGGGTTGCATAAAAACCATGTTTGAAACCAGGGGTGTCATGCTTCCGACTTTCTGTCATAAGTTTGGCACATTCACCGTCAGTTTTTGCAGAGTCAATGAGACAATTGTTTCATAATAATAATTTTTAATGTGATATAAACCCCACACACTGGCACAGGAACCAGAAGATCAATAGAATTTGTGCATGCTCTTGATTAGAGGCAAGCCACTTTCAGCAGCTGTTTGAAGATCGAGATAGTTATAATGCATAATTCTTCACACCTGACAGATTGCAAGCAAGTGGTCAGTTGAGAATTGTTGATGGAAAATCAGCAAATCCGAGTACTGAAAATAACAATAAGTTTGTGCCTATGATCTCAGAAAAACTGATGTAAGAGGGCAGCCTAATATTGTTTCGCAGATTTTCTGCCCCTCCCAAAAGAGGGATTCGTGTAATGGGAGATCACGTTCACCATCCCAATAACTTCCCTTTGTCGCACAAAAAGACATATTGGCAAACAGTGTAAAGGAAAAAAATCCCTTCACTCCTTGTCATTTGAAAGATTGATCTTGAAAAAATTTGATAAAATTATAACAATATGAAGAAAACTTTCTCTTTATACCATAAAATTTTTTAATTTTTCATGGTGTATGTTCCAAGCAAAGGGCGCAAAAATGGATATTTGCCTCTTTGCACTACTTCTTCAATCCCTCTTTTGTCTGATAAAGGGAAGTCATAGGACTGAGTACAATAACCTCCCATTAATTAATTATCCACATTAACAAGACACATCTTCAAAAGAGAAATTTTTCACAACATATTATGTCTACAGCTTGTGCTATAATGCAGTGCTAAATTTCGTTGCTTTGTGATGTAGTGAATGAAATGAAATTAAACTTAATTATTGCCTTTTTTTTTTTTTTTTCTGCCATTGTACCTCTGACTAAGCTATATTTTAAAAAAAAAAAAAAGAAAGAAAGAAACCGTCATAACCCACTGGCCTGAGTGATGAAAATCACAGATAAGTTTGATAATTTTTGTTGATTTTTAAGAATGAAAAATTTTTTTTTGTCATGAGAAACAGCTCTACAGAACTTATAACTAGATATTTTACATGTCTTTAGTTTTCATTTTGAAATAAGATTTGGCACTACTATCTAATCTGTCTTCCTTTCCTTGCATACTGTTGACCTACTTTTTATGGTCCCTTCAGATTTTCTCTTAATTTTGGAAATGTTTCTTTCAAGATTTTTCATAGCTTTGGTATAACAGTTCATTCCAGCATCTATGTTTTTATTGTATGAAAATGTAAATACATTACTAATTTTTTTAAGATTTTGTTCTGTCCCACAGTTGATAGCCATCGCCACAGGAGGACGTATTGTTCCCAGATTTGAAGAGCTGACATCGGAGAAACTGGGCAAGGCTGGCAGAGTGAAAGAATTGTCATTTGGTACCACAAAAGATCGCATGTTAGTAATTGAGGAATGCCACAATTCTCGGGCTGTTACAATCTTTATCCGTGGTGGAAACAAAATGGTATGTTGGATCTTGATATATATATATGTTTTTTTTTTTTTTTTTTTCACATGATAAAATATATATATCATAGATTAAGGTTCACCACCTTGATTTACAGGGCTCATACAGTCCTTAATCCTCCAAGTGTTTACAGTCGATTTGATCGCTGTAAATTTCATTTTGTATTGTTACAGTCGATTTAATCAGCTGTATTGTGATTTGTTACTAAGTGGGTCAAGGTCAGGGTCAGTCTTATGTCAACAAATGGAAATACTGTTGCAGTAACTTGTAGTTTATTTATGCTACTTTCAGAAAATGTATAATGTTATGGTTTTGACTTCATGTTGGTATGCCTTTTTTCAAGCATTTTTCAACATATGGTATAATCTTTAATTCCCCCTGACTCCACAGACTGACTGTTAGCGACACTTGGAAGGTTAAAAGTCCTTGAAAGCACTTAAATTGAGAAAAAAAGTTTCAAGGCTTTGAAAAGTCCTTAAATTTAGAAATTGTTACCAAAATCCTTGAAATGTCCTTATATTTTTGCATGGGTGGTCAGTTTCTTTCAATGATTGATTGTTAGAACAGGACCTTTTCTCATTTGTGCGCCTTCTGGACGTGCTTGATTGCCATTCCATATTCTGTGACATTTGTTGAAGTTAAATTTCCTGTCACATACCCAGGTGTTTATGATAGTCCTTGTTTCACTGTGGATCTAGGCTAGGCCTGCTGATGTCCAGTGGGATTTGGAAGCACCAGTTTTCAGTCATAATACTGGTAGATATCGCAGCAATTTTCAGGCTTTGGGCCTTAGTGGGAAAATGAAATTTTGTCAGTAAAAGGTCATCACAGGACAATCCAGTCATGAGTAGAAATACAACAGAAAGTGGACATCATGTAGATCTAGTCAATATTGAAATCTCATCAAGGTCTTTCTCTTCACATTCTGTAAAGGAGTCAATTTTTAGATTTGAAATTACACTATCTTCTACTATCTGTCTTAAATGTATACACATTAAAGTATCAGAAATCAGTAGATCAATTCAGCTATGACACCATTTTCCATTGAACAGTATGTCCTAAACTTTAACTTTTTTTCAACTTTTTGGACTTTTGAAGGTCTAATAATCTGCAATACCATCTATCATCCATATATAAGCCAGCATGAAGGTCTGATCAGCAATTATCATTTCACATAAATATCTAAAGCACATTTGAAGATGTTTGGCTTCATGAAGTCCTTGGAAACAGTCGTAGATTCCTTAAAAAGTCATTGAAAACTTCCTTTATTTTAAGGCATCAAGGGAGTGTGAACCCTGGATTTAGTTACTGTTCTCTATTCAGGTGTGTGTGTATATTGCAGTTACATGTTTATGGCAAGAATTTGGCGTGGAGAAGTAGAGGGCGAAAGTTCCCTACTTTTTAGTTTTACATGAAAACAGCTTAACATTCCTGATATATAATTTTTTTTCTTCTCCAAGATTATGGTCAGTGAGTATTGGCAACATTTATTTGGTGCCTCTTAGTCTTTGATGTAGATTTCAGTGTTTTAGTTTTTGCCCTGAATTGTGTCACGTAACATTATCTGTAAATTTGCATGCCTTTTTTTTTTTTTCTTCTTTTTTTTTTAGATAGTTGATGAAGCCAAGCGCAGTATTCATGATGCCCTCTGTGTGATCAGAAATCTTGTGAGGGACAACAGAATAGTTTATGGAGGTGGTGCCCCAGAGATTGCTTGCTCATTAGCAGTTCAGGAAGCTGCAGATAAGGTGTGTGTTATATTTGTCTGTATGATATCTCTTCATCAGTTCATCACAATCTTCTTTTTTCGCAGCCAATCACTAATGAGAACTGGGAAATATTTTCTAATTCAGGGCATGAGGAATTTCTGATGGTCCACGCTTTATGACCAATCAGATCAGACACCATGCCACATTATCCACCAGTGGATGTGAACCTCTGTTGGCAAGTTTATCTGTATTTGTTAACTCTTGAAATCATCCACACAATTCTTGTTAGATGAAACAAATTTGTATGAGGAAAAATGCATTAAAATATTTTCACTACGAAGTTTATCAGTGGAAGCATCTTTCTTTCTCTGAGAGGGAAGTGTTTTTTTCACTGTAAATATTGCAGGTGCCGAATTTGAACTCAGCTTTTCAATTTCATTTTTATTTTGCCAGATAGACAGAAGTTTATTTGAAGGAACACTGTGCTGCATTTTTTAAACCTTATTTAATGCATATTTTGCAATTGAACATGTGGAATTATTTTTGTTGTTGTTTTTTTGCTGCTAATTTTCATTACAATAATTATCACTTAGCCTTTGACTGGCAATGTTTTTATTATTATTAATTGTGAAATAATTAGCACATTGTTGTCTACTGAATACTGCAATGCCGATAAACAGAAAGAATAGAGGAGTAAAACTAGTCCAATCTCAGAGGTTCCATGAATTTTTCAGGGATTCCCTTGTAATTGAAATTCTAATACCTATGTATATATTTTATTATAATTGAACTTTTACAATAAAAATGTCTTATCAATTACCAGCCAGTTCTGTGAGAAGTGTGTTGGCAAGTTTTAAATTATTGTTATCATTATTTCACTTTTTTTTTTTTTTTTTGTTGTAATTTTGGAAAATTTTTACATGCACTTTCTAGTTTTTCACATACAGTTTTTGTACCGTTCATTTTCAAATGCAAGTTTCCATGGGCTAGTATGAACATTTTTTTTTTTTTTTTCTCCAGCATGATCAGCACAATTCCTGGCTAAATGTACATGTTTTATCTTATTGATACCATCCTTCCGCAGATCTCCACATTAGAGCAGTATGCAGTTCGCTCATTTGCTGAGGCTCTAGAGAGTGTTCCATTAGCACTGGCTGAGAACAGTGGCTTTTCACCCATCCATACCCTAGCTGAAGTCAAGTCCAGACAAGTGAAAGAGAAGAATTCCTTGCTGGGCATCGATTGTCTCAATAAAGGAACTAATGGTAAGTATTGAGCCTCTGTTTGTGTAAAATGTCAGTTGGCTTTATAGTGGAATCCTCTTATAATCAACCTCCTGGGACTGAGAAAAGGTGTTGACTTTACGCAAGGTTGACATTATCTGTTTTCAGGAGGCACATTCTTTGGTAGGCACCTGGGGTCAAAATGTATGCTATTTATTTATTGAGTCCGGTCTCTGCCCGTTGTCCCGTGAGGCAAAAAAAAAAAAAAAAAAGCAACAAGCAGTGCTTCCCAGTCTAATTCGAAACTAGTAGTAGTATTTTGCCTTGAATCAACATTTTTAAGAACATTCATCTTTGTATCCAGATTGAGAATGTACTTTTCCTCAGATGTTCTCATCACGGAGTTGAGAGAAAAAAGCTATTAACAGTAATAGTTTGAACCTTGACTAGTCATGGCAAGCACAGAATGCAGGAATGAACGTGACCTAAAGATATGACTGAAATCGGGTGCAATGCCTGTCAACATTATCATCTGTGTGTGTGTGTGTGTGAACAAACTGGGCGATGAGAGCCAAGTGTGGGTTGATGTTTGTATATTTTTCGCTCAAGGTGAGGCAAGGGAAAAGGGGAAAGTGCGGAACTGTGTGCCACCTAGAAGCGGTCTGCGTGTGTATCATTTTTTCAAGGCGTTAATGGTCAGTTTTACTGACCTGATGTGTGTCCGAAGGCTTGCCAGCGTGCGCAAAAGGAACTGCTATGTGAGTGTGTGTTTGTGTTTCCCCATCAATATGAGACGGGTGAAGAGAATCAAGCATCTTTATGATAGGCCCACGGGCTACAACATTAAGGCGTCTCTCTCCCTGTCTGACTGTTTTTACCTTTGTCTTCACAATTTATCGCTGGATTAGGCCAACGTGGGTCATTTGGAGTTGACTTTAAGTGAGATCACCTCTGAAGGTATTGACATTTTCAGAAACAGGACTAATGAAATATAAAGGGGGGGAAAAAACGACAGCCGGAACTGACTTTAATTTAATCAAGCTGACTTCTCGCATGTTCCACCGTTATGTTTTCAACTCTCAAGTTAATGTAAAGCTCTTAGATGTCTACCTTAAAGTGACTTGAAACGTTTCAATAAATTACATTTTACTTACCACTATTACCAGTGCAGATTTTTGTCTATGAGAAGGTGAAATAGACAGATTAACGTTTGTGACTAGATAGAATTTTTAGTCAATATTAGCTGGTATGATTAGGAGTACCAGCTCTTATGTGTCTGAAACCAAATCAGCTGTGTCTCTTGAATCAGATGAGAAACTGAATAGACCTCACGGGCCGGCGGCGCCTCATTAGCATAATGTTGCTAAGGGCCACAAGCTTTCAAGCGAGATTGAGACAATGGCGGCTGAT
>JBCAUA010035428.1:0-12149 GCA_038406235.1 Peronia verruculata | reverse complement strand
CAGCAAAAATTGGCAACTTCTACAAGCCGAGATAATCCTGTCTCTTAGGATTGAAAGGCTTAAGAAAAACAACAACTGAAGGCGTTGAAAGCCCGCCATCGGTGGGATGTCGCCCAGTGAAGGCCATCCTAGATGTTCCCGGGATGACATCTCTTCTGTCTCCCTCTCTGTTTTCTCTTCTGATTGACTTACAAATGTATCTCAACGTGTTTGGCACAATATAGACATGACCATGCTGATGTGCCGTTAAACCCCAACACAAACACACAAACAAACAAATAGTTGTCGGTAGACTGTCCGTAAGACATTTGTTTAAAATGATCATGATGACCATGATTCATATTTTCTTTGTTGTCGTTATGAAGAGCCAGTAAGCTCAAAAAGTTGGAAGCCTAATTTCAATAATTCTTAATTAACACATTAATTCATCATAACTCATAATGTTACACAAGAGGAGCAGTATTATAATCGCGAGACCACCTGAGATTCAAACCAAGCACAGTATGACTGATAGGTTAAAAACTCAACAGGTTTTACCATTTTACGTTTTCTCGACATTGTTTTTGTACACTCAGCTGGAAGGACGGCAATTGTTATAATGTTCACTAGACTGACACTTTTTAAATGTAAATATATCTCAAGATTTATAGATCTGTTGCAATGATGCTCACAACCTTGGTTCGTTCTTGTCGAATGCAAACTAGTTCGACTCTCCAACACCCAGATCGATCAGAGGTAATCTTGGGTAGAAATATTGGACTTTTGCCTCCATAACTATTCATTTGATCTTAATTGCCACGGGTTCCTTCAAGTAAGTAACAAACATAAAGGATCTCCAAATAAATTCGCCATATCCGAGAAGGCTAAATGCCATACAAGGAGCCAGGGAAGCGTCGAGTCATTTAAAAAAAAAAGAAAAAAAGGAACCTCTAAACTTTACTCTCGCTCTCCCCACCCCCACCCACAACCACCCCTAACTTCTCTCGCCCCCCCCCCCTTTTTTTCCGGTAAGATTCGAATATGCGACACTTTCATAGAGAGGTGTTCTCCTAACCTCCTGATCCAGGCACTGCCTCACTGAGTTATGGTTATGGTTTTTATACGCTTTTCAACCTCCTGTAGGGGTGGTTATCTCAGCTCTGCTGTCCATAACCGTTGTCAATAAATAATATAACACCATTGTCTTATGTGATCAGCAATTGCCCAGTTGCCCTACTGCGTTGCCTCACTGCGTTTACGGTTTTTCTACGCTTTTTAACCACCTCCTGGACGGTTATCTTGGCGAACCGTACCATGTATGGTGATCACGCTTGTATGTATAATGTATTGTCTAAGCATGATGGGTTAACGTGGCTCGTCAATTATCGAAGTCGGTACCCTCATCATTGCGCCGGTCAGTCTGACCTAGTGTGCACCACGTGACAGGAGGCTCAGACGCCCTGATGATTGGCTGACTGTTGATTTAACCTCCTTTGATGTATCAGTGTGGTGGCACTCCGCCTTCCGAAATGATCTCATTGGGGCTGTCTTTTTTTTTTTTTGTGACCTAATGTAGCTGGTCAATAGTAAGAAACAGGGAAAGATAGGAAGAAGGAAAACAACTATGTGTGTGTGTGTGTGTGTGTGTGTGTGTGTGTGTGTGTGTGTGTGTGTGTGTGTGTGTGGAGGCGGAGAGTCATGGGTACATGTGTGTGTATGTGGGGGAGGGGGTCAGACTGCAAACAAATCACAAAATAGTGAAGAGAGAACAGAGCTTATAATTATCCCATTTGTTCTAAAGTGCCATTTCTCGATCAGTAGTGAGTATCGCACTTCAAAAGATCAGCAGGGTTGCAAAGAAGATCCTACAGGGCACTGTACAAGGAGGGAGAAGGAGAGGCAGACAGAAAAAGAGATGGGAAGACAGCATAACGGACTGGGCAGGTACAAAGTTGGGTGAAGCCCTTCGAAAGGCTGAAAATAGAGAGGGATGACGGAAAATGGCTGCCCGATCATCCTTGGTGCCCCAAACGGTCATCTAGACTAGGGGATGAGTAAGTTATAAGTATCTGTACAAAAACTCCTGCACTCCGAGATAACATAAATTGAGACGCCACACGATGAAATCAGGCTCTCGTCAAACTTTGAGGATAAGGAGTTATTGGTTTCAGTGTGAAGATTATTCATTTGCCTCTCTGTAGGAGTCGAGATATGAGCAAATAAAGACGATGGGGGTGACCTACTGCTGCAGTTGAATTTAGCGAGAAAATGGAAGACAGGTTTTGTGAATCCTTATTTATCCCTACTGGATAACGTCACTAAATTACAATATTTGGGCTTTTACTCAATTTATGCCAGCAAATAATTTAAGACTGAATTGCATTTTTAGATAAAGGAGGATTCTGTGAAAAAAAAAAAAAAAACCAAAAACAATTGCGTTAAAAATGCATTCACTGTTGAAAAACACGTGATTTCTCTAATCGTCTGGGTTTGACAAGCGTCTGATTTCATCGTGTCATGTCCCAGTTTAATTTATCTTTGAAAGGAATTCCAATCACGGTGGACGAGGTCACAATATAATGTGCTCGGTGCAGTCACACTCACATGCATACGTACCAAATTATGGTGAGTAACACGGTGCAAGGCATATTCTAGATATTATTATATTGCTGCAAGTTGATAAGCGCATTGTTGATGGCAGAAACGAATTGGTTTCAACTGACAGTTTAAGGTTTTTAAATGTTTAATCCTAAAAAGTGTCAGCAGTAGCCATTGCAGGGAAAACTGTGAAATACTGTGACATTTTTTTTTGTTCATGGTCCAGAAACAGCAGTTTCGGACTGGAGGCAATATAAGTTTTATATTTCCTACAATGACTTATCTTATTTCGTGAGGAACTTTTGCATAAGGAATTGTGAGCAAATCTTTAACTAGACTAGCCCCTTGACGCTCTCTAGTGTTAAAATGTCACTTTTCTAATGTCTATTTTCATGAATAGGTGACTGAAGTCAAAATGTTGGTTAATTCAGTATCTGTGATTTTGAATATGCATGCCGACTTGTTGGATGAGTTTGTGTGCTCCTTCAAATATCAGTATATCATCTAAGTGCATTGTTCTACTTTCCAATGCTGGTTTAACAACAACAACAACAACAACAACAACAACAACAACAACAACAACAACAACAATTCAAAGTTGTGTTGGATAGCACATGACTATTTGAGAGTGTGAGATAGTCTGTGAGAGAAAAAGATATCCGTGTATGTGTATTCCTGATGTGCGTTATAATATGTCACCACCATTGTTTTTGCCTGTCTGTGAAATTAACCAGACAAAACTCACAAACAACGAACAAGAACAACAAACTATTATCTAGTCCTGTTGTAGATTGAAACAAAAAACCTCTGCCTGTCACATAATGCCCAGGACAGTAAGCACAGGGTTTAGGTGACCCCTCTCAAACTGATTCATCGCCAATCATTCAACGTGATACCTCAGACTGCGTAAACCTGGAGACCGGCCATCTTGTGTGCCGCAGACAACTCGTTACCCCGGAATTAAGTTGTCCTTACTACATTTAGTTTTATGTTATAGATAGGACACTTTAAGTCCGAATGACGAGCTGTTTACACAGTCATGTCGCCGGGACCATCAATAAACAAACAAACATAAACAATCATTGAGCTTCTAGAACCTTCCCTCCCCTTTCCGCACACAGACAACAGAAATCACATCAAAGCAGCCATTCAGACAGCAATCAGCAATGCACATGAAAATAGGATCGGGTTACAGGAGATGTCAAAAAGCCAGACGAGGTCAGTCTGACCCGCGTTTACCACCAAATGCCCATGGATAGCGAACTGGGTCGTCTACAACCGACGACAGGGTAAAGGAGACGCTACGACCGTAAAGCCGATGACATGACCCACCGTGTTGGCTAACTGCATGTATGTGATTCTGCTAATAAAATAATCAGTGCATCGTTTTTTCATCACGTCCTTTCTATCAGATAGCCAAGGCGGGACCAGGCCGATGAAACCTGTGTTACTGAAACATTTTATTGGTGTTATGAAATAGCCAAACTTGAAGCTGTTTGACCCAGACATGAATAAATGACGTCTTCGGAGTTATCTAATAAATCAATTATTTTAATCGTGTTTGTTTGTTTGTTTGTTGTTTGTTTTTTCATATGTTGGACGATGCGTATTTCTAACAGAAATTTTTTTCACGACGTTTTTATGGCGAAATAAGAAATATGTTGTCGGCTACAGAATGTTTTTTGAGATATTTGTCTGGCTGAAAATTGTCAATGAATCGGCAGATCATTCACTACATCTACAGTGCGAACATCCAAGTGCTGAGATTCCACACGGACATATTTCTGTACAAATACTTGGACTTAAGCGAGATGTGAGCAGAAAATCCACACTAGACTTATGAACTCGAAAACTGCTGAACGGATCTATTTGGCACACAACATTGTAGCAAATGGATCTATGTTTCCACGTACATAAAGCATAAAAAAAGCTGATTATTTTTAGACGTTATTCTAAAACTGCGATAACAATTGAACAATAAACTCCCGAGGTTGCTTGATCTGAATTGTACACTCGATAGCACGACATTTTCTTTGAGTGACATTCAGTCTAATCTACCAAAATATCGACATCGAGGTGCACACGCGTGGTATACACTTTGGGTCGGAGAATTGTATTTAAAAAATTCCCCACTGATGCTGTGGGTCCTCTTCTAGTTTTACAAAACACTGCAAGACTGATGTGGGTGCTTGAGTCAGCTTAATCCTAACTCTGCGCAGTGGCATCTTCAAAGAATGTGAATGGCACTGATTTGGTTCATGACTAACATCAGGGATATAAAGATGGCTTGGCTTTCAAGTATTAATGTGGCATCACTCATTTGCTGAAGACAAGAAGAACTGAATTAACCCTAGAAACGTCAACGGAATGCTCTGGTCAAACACATCTGTGTTGCAAACGGTACAACACATTTAAAATAAAGTGAATACATATTTGAAGACAGAAGCCCGTTCATTTATTCGCAGTTAATGAATACTGCTGATATTACAGAAATTCCATGAAAAATGTCTCCGAAAATCATTTGCTGTCACTTTTTTTTTGTTTCTTTTGTTTTTTAACCTTCAAGTTCATAATCCCGGAATTTTCAGACAGACTCTTAAATTGAGTGTTTAGCTCACAAAATATTATCTGCACAAGGAAGGATTAGTGTTAAAATAGAAGAGACAGACGCATAGATCATGATAAAGGCAAAGTTAATTGTCTCATTTTAGGATTTATTAGACCCATTATTATATAGACAGTTTTCTTGTCCAGGAAACAGTGCGAACATCCAAGTGTTGAGATTCCACACGGACATATTTCTGTACAAATACATGGACTTAAGCGAGATGTGAGCAGGAAATCAAGAACGTGTCGTCTCTAAACTCACACCTTTCCAAGTGAGACTCTGCAAACAATTAACCCCTTCACGGTCTGACTCAGGGACCTGGCCTCCCTCATAGCTGTGTAGTGACAAATGCAAAGGTATTTATTGATGACTTCATTAACATTCCCCTCCTCCCCCTCCCACCTCTCACAATTCTTTCTTTTCTCTCCACCCCCCCCCCCTCCTGCCTCTCTCTTTTTGTTTTCTACCATGGAATGCATAGTCTATTCCTGTGGTGGATCTGAAAGAACGGCGAAATCCTCCATGTCCACACAGAGAGGAAGACAGAGAATTAAATACAACACTGTGACTACTAAGTTTGTTCTTTCATTCTCGTTCCTTCTTTATTTTTCTTTCATTCTCGCTCGTTTCTTCTTTCTTTCTCTTTCTTCTTTTTCTCTATGTCTTTATTCTTTTATTTTTTTTACTTTGTTTCTATCTTTCTTTCATTCTTTCTATTCTTTTTTTTCTCTGTCATTCTTCTTCATTTTCTTTGTCTGCTGCCTCTGTCTGTTGTTGTTTTGTTTTTCCAGTTATTATTTCATCTTATGTCCCAGCTCTCTCTTCATTCAACACATCTGTCCTTCTAGATTTTGTTTTGTTTAGTTTTGTTTTGTTTTTGTTTTATTCTTCACCTTTGTCCATCTCTCATCCTTTTCCATCTTTCTATCTCTCTTTCTCCTCTTTATTCTCAATATTTCTCTCTCTATCCATCTATCTCCTTTACTCTGCTTTTTTGATCTCTTAAACTCTCTTGCCCCCGCACCCCCTTTCTTTCTCTATTTATATGTTTTATGTTTTATACTTTTTTTTTTCTCGATCTTTGGTGTCCAGTGAGTCACGTTCTCTCTCTCGTTCTCTCTCTCCCTCCCTCTCTCTCTCCCTCTCTCCCTCCCTCGCTCCCTCCCCCCCTCTCTCTCCCTCTCTCTCTCTCTCTCTTTAAATGTAGACTGAAATTCACACTTTATCAGCCCAAAAAAACAAAACGAAAGAGACAAAAGAAAACTCTATAATTGATGGTGATTTTTTTGCATTCCGCGCTTTTCTCAGCTATGAGCTCTGAAAGAGTTTGTTTGCTTGTTTATTTGCGTTGAGGTTTAACAACACATCAGCACGATCACAGCTATATTGTGTCAAGCACGGTAAGTTTTGTTTACATGTCAAGAAGCAGAGAGGAAAGAAAGTGGGACAGAAGACAGGAGGAAGGAAAGAGAGAGAGAGAGAGAGAAGAGAGATATCACCCCTGGAACGTCGAGGATAGCACTCCATGGGAGACACCCACCGATGGCAAGCTTACACCGCCTGCAGGTGGGAGCACTGAACATACTTTAAAACCCCGGGGCCCTGCAGGAGTCCTCTGTTGGGGGAAATTTGTTTTCAAGACGACTCGAAGCCATTCTTTGTCACGGATGAATTGATTTAAATGAGTTTCCATATTTTAATATTTGATTTTTGCACATCTTCAATTCAGTTAACATAATAATATTGACTTGACTTCCTCCTTTTATCCCATACTCCTCCTTTAGGTTTCAAGATGTAAACAAATAGACAGAGGGTCAATATAAACATGCAGACCAAGATACAGACAAATAATAGACAAACAGATAGACAGACATATTGACAGACACACTTCCTATTCACACACCCGAAAGAAAATAGACACAACTGTCCCTTACTTAATCCAAATTCCGCTAAACGTATACAGATGTTGACGCCAAGACAAGAGCTTTATGTGTGTCTATTTACAAAAAGCGTCCAGCATGAAACCATTTAGTGAGGGGACGCAGTAGCTCAATGTGTATGGCGTTTGCTCATGGGGCGGCCGGGATCGACTCGCGGGTTCTTCATCGGGGGATGACAGGACACGAAGATCGAAAACCTGCATTTTTTTTTCAGTGACTCAGCAGTCCCTGGCTTCCTGTGGGTAGGGAAGCCTGACGTCTAGCCTTCTCGGATAAGGGCGAATATATTTCGGAGGTCCCGTGTGTACGTTACGCACGTTAAAGAACCCTTGGCAGTTGAAAATCGATGGAAGAGTAGGCCTGAGTGCCGCTGTCCGGGCAAAATTTCTAAATTCCAAATTTCTACCCACAAAATTTTTTGGTCAAAACTGACAACTTCTAAAAGCCGAGATAATCCTATCTCTTAGGATTGAAGGACTTAAGAAAAACAACACAACCATTCAGTGACCGCGTGATATGTCTATTGACCTGTTCATGCACACTAATTGCGTTGTGCCGTCAGTCGGTGACACCGCGGGCTGCCTGCAGTTATTGACAGGGGGAAAAAAAAAAAAACAACCTGCAGACAGACATGCACCTTCGACTATTTTTATATCTATAGTCTTTCAAGTCTGAGAAAGTGGGTTATTTTGGCTTTTAGTGCTCACCCAGTTTTAGTAAAAAGAAAGTTTAAAATAGAGTTTTTGTGAAATTTTGCCTTGATATCGGAACCTCCGCTTACTCTTCACCCAATGAATCATTTTAAAGAGTTCTTTAAGGTGCACAACATACGCAAGGTACTTCCGAAATCTTTTCACTGTTATCCGCGAAGACTAGGCGTCGAGGTTTCCGAAATATTAAGACTAGGGACCGCTGAATATACAAAACGGAACAAAGCAAAAACAAACAAACAAACAAACAAACAAAAACAGAGTTAAACCTTTCACTATTACTCAGAAGGATTCAACCTCATATACTTCCATCCAGAGGCAAGCACCCAACCTCTATGACTATGCCAGGACGCCCTTGACTGCACCTGATTGCATGCCTGCTGCCTGCCTGCCTGCATACCTGATTGCATCATCATCATCGTCATCCTCAACAGATGGAGAGGCGCACGCCGCCAGAGCACACTGAACGTCTAAACGCTCGCCCCGCCATGCTCAGGCAAATATTTGGCTTTCCTTCATTCCTCTCTTTATCCTTCCTCCAGCAGCTACCTGTCAGTCAGACTTTCACTTTCTCTCTATCTTGCACCCACTCTCTTTTCCTGTGCATGAACCCACTATTCTCTTCTTTCTTTCTAAAAAAAAAAAACAACAAAAAACTCCAGTTCCATCTTCTACACTTGTTCTCATTTTCCAGCATTTCTTGTTTATCTCTTTTTCTTTCTTTTTTTCTTTCATTTCTCTCTCTCTCTCTCTCTCTTCCTCTCTCTCTATCTTTCCTTTCATTCTCGGGCACCCAATTCCTTTTGTTCCCATTGACACATAGCCTTTTGTTCTTAATTATTCTATCTTTCTTTCTCTTTCTTTTTCTCTTTCTCTCTTTCTCTCTCTCTCCTCATCTCTGTCTGCCTGTGTTTTCGTGTTGCCTTCCTGATTCGTCCTAGGTGCGGCCTGTCTTCTCGTTCTCTCGCTTACTTTTCTCTCCTTTCCTGTTCTTTCTGTCAATCTCTCTGCCGTTCCTTTCACACACACTCACATTCATCCATGCTGTCATTCCTTCCTCTCTCACTTCAACATTCCTCATCCTCTCTCTCTCTCCCTCTGTTTCGATCTCGCTCTTTCCTCCCTTTTCTCTCTCTCTCTCTCTTTCTCTCTCTCCTCCCCTCTTTTCATCTTTCTCTCTATACCCTTCTCTCTCTCTCTTCCTCGCTCCCATTCGTTCTCAGCCTGTTTTTCCCCTTCTCTCCATCTCTCACTTTTCCTTTCATCCTATCTTTCACTCCGGCCGCTTCTCTCCAGATCTCATTCATATTTATTTCTTCCCCTCTCTCAAGCTCGGTCTGCGTCTTTCATTCCACAGCCTCGTTCGACATAAATGTCACTTTCTTTTTTTCTTTATAACGAAAAACGATGACTCATTCATCTTTCTTTCCCCCCCCCACCCCCTTCCTCCCTCCCTACTCCCTTTCTCCTTTCTCTCCCTCTCAATTATTTCTCCTCCTGAGTTCTATTCTGCTCACAGCAACAGTAACAACAAAACTCATCATAGGAAACTTGCTATTTTTCCCGAAAAGGCCTCGCGGCTCATTCTGTCCCGAACTTTCCAGACTCAAAAAGAGCACACGAGCGTGCCGTTATGAACTCAGTCGATCATGTCTCGGCTATTGTTTTCATCTTCTCCATCGATCGGACAGAAAACGAGAGGGCAGAGGGAGAGAGAGAGAGAGAGAGAGAAAGAGAGAGAGAGAGAAAGGAATGAAGAGAGAAAGAAAGCGAGAAACAGGACGATTGAGAGGAGAAAGGAGTAAGAGAAAAAGAGAGGGAGGGGAAGAGAATGAGAAAGAATGAGAGAGGGAGAGAGAGAGAGAAGGAATTGGATGATAGGGGAAAAGAGGCAGAGTGGGAGAGAGAGAATAAGAGATGGAGTGAGAGACAGATGGGGAGGGGGAGAGTGAGTGAAAGAGAGAGAATGAGAGAGATTAAGAGGTGGGGGGAGAGTTAGTGAGAGAGAGAAAAAGCGAGAGAGAGAGAGAGTGTGAGAGAGAGGAAGACAGAGAGATCGGGTGAAAGGGAGCGAGAGTGAGAGAGAATCAAAGAGAGAGAATGAGAGAGAGAGAGAGAGAGTGAGAGAGAAAGGGAGTGAGTGAAAAAGAGAAAAAGCGAGAAAGAGTGGCAGAGTAAAAGATACAGAGCGAGTGAAAGGGAAAGAGAGAGAAAGAGAGAGAAAGAGGGAGAGAGAGAGAGAGAGAGAGCGAAGGAAAGAAGATGACCATGGACAAAACACAGTTGACATCAAAGTGTCATTATATTAATTATACTTGACATATTCAAACATAGCTTCTACAATTTTAAAACACAATGCATGGTATCACCTTATTCCTCTTTAACCCTCCCCTCCCTCCCCCCGCTTCAGACCCCCCCCCCCAAAAAAAAACAACAAAAAAACTTTATTTTCTGAAAAGCAGATATTAGGTTTCTGGAAGAGACGCCACTGGGGAAAATTTTCCAAAAGCTTCAGATTTGATGTCGACTAAAAACTTATACATCTCTTCTGCCCACATTGCGCACACATTAATTCAAAAGGAGATAATCCGACTTAAGATAATCTTGAGATTGAAAGGCTGTATCCAAACATGCCCCCCCCCCCTCAACCCCCCCCGAAAGAAAAAAGAGAAAAGAAGTCGTTGCTGTTGTGTTAGGGTTTAACCGCACATCAGCACGATTACAGCTATATTGTGTTAAACACGTTTTTACATGTCAAGAAGAAGAGAGGAAAGAAAGCGGGGCAGAAGACAGGAGCAAAGAGAGAGAGAGACAGAGAGAGAGAGAGAGAGAGACGGTGTCTCTCCTGGAATGTCGAAAGGAAGTATTTCTGAACTAGAGGACTGGAGGGTCAGTATATCAGGGCGGATGTTCGCGTCACCTGTATCCGCATCCTGTCAGACTGTACCAATCTGAACCGAAATGGGTCAATTTCAATAGCTTTATGACCAAAGAAATCGACCCATTGTGGTATAAATTGGTGTAGTCTAATACGATATACATAGCAGGTGAAGCCCCGCGGGGCTCAGTGTATACAACAAGGTTCCCTGCTCCCACCTGCAGGCGGCGAAAGCCCGCCATCCATGGGACGCCTGCCATGGAACGCCATCGACATTCCAGAGGTGACATCTTTTTGCTCTCCCTCCTTTGCTCTTCTCTTCTGTTCTGCTCTCTTCCTTTCTTCTTCTTGACGTGTAAACGTATCTCACCATATTTGACATAGTATAGCCGTGATCGTGCTGCTGTGTCGTTAAACCCCAACACAAACAAACATACCAGATGACAACGTGAACCTCCCCCTCCCCAACCCCCACCCCCCTCCGGGAGGCATTGACCCTCCAGTCATATATGTATTCAAGGTGAGAAAACTAAGGCAAACTAAGTCTTAATTTCCTCGAAAGTAAATAATAATAAATTTAAAAAGTAGTGGGACTGCCAAGTGAGGTTCACTTCAAGCATGTTTGTTTTAAGTGGACTGCGCTGTAGATGCATCTAAACCGTTGTTGGAAAAGGGCGTTTCGTCAATGTACGTTAGAGTCCCTGTCGATGAGAAAATGGAGAGAACAAGAGAAAGAAAATTCATGAAGATGCCCAGGGCAAGACAGCCCAACCCTATGCAATTGCTGTTTTATCAGCGAAGGGGAAAAAATATAGAAAAAGGAGCGCCGCCGAATTAAGACAGATTCCATTTTCTGGGGCGTTCTGCTCGTCCACTTCGAAAACTTGATCTCATTTTTTTCTTTTCTTTTTTTTTTTTTCGCCCGTCCTCCTCTTCGATCACTTTGGCATTTGGTTTTGTTCTCTCATTCTCTGTCAGGGCGTGACAAGGTTGAGCTTTCTGGAAACTTCGGATGATAATAAGAGTGTCATAGAGGATAGATGGAATCAACAGCCTGTAGTATGTGGACAAATCAACCAGTCAGCCAAGCAAAGAAATAGATAAGCAAGTAAATAACCAGGAAGCCAGCTTAACAATATATCTCAGTGGAAAAAGTATAAATCAACATGCAAGCCAGCCAACTAGCCAATTAAGCAACTAATCAACCAACCAACCAACCAACCAACTAACCAACCCACCCACCCACCCACCAACTCACCCACCAACCAACCAACCAACCAACCAACCACCAACCAACCAACCAACCAACCAACCAACCAACCAACCAACCAACCAACCAACCAACCAACCATCCAACAAACCAACCAACTATCCAACCAACCAACTAATAAACTATTCCACCAACCACCCAACCAACCAACCAACCAACCAACCAA
>JBCAUA010035417.1:0-12150 GCA_038406235.1 Peronia verruculata | reverse complement strand
TAGAATCTAGATTCTAGATATAGGCAGTGCAAAGATCAGAGATAGATAAGTCTTATATTTTACCATTTTTCACAGACCATGGTCAATGCCAGTTTATCATTTTTATCTATATTCCCCGGTCGTAGAACGGGAGACCTTGCTAGTAATTTATATTTCTCTTTCTTTCAATCGGAGGTGCGCGTTTGGTTTCGGGTGGGGGTGGGGATCGGGGGAGGAGTGGGTGTTGGGGATAGAGGGATATTGAAGAGCCGGCTCGAGAAGAAAGTAAGGGTTTGGAAAAGAAGGATTGAAAGAAGATGAAAATAGATTATCCACAGATTGGAATGCATGTGTCTTGTTATTACGTACACGTTTTCTAGAGAAAAGACCGTAAAGGCACAAATAACATGTTAACAAAAATCAGTTTTTGTCTAAAAAAAAAACAAAAAAACTGCATGTTTGGTTACGAAAGAGAAAAACAATAAAAATAAAGTGAAAGCAGCGAAAGATCTGTCGAGATCTGAAATATAAAGGCAATTTTCCTCTGATGTGTGAGTGTAAGTGTAAAGCTCTGACAGATATTGACCAGCTTTGACAAATGTGTAGTGTAGTGATCGTGTAGTCAACTTTAGAGATCAGGGCTCGTCCGAACAAGTATTGAATCCGACAGCAATTAGCTCTCTAACTCGCCGTCAGCAAACTTCCCCAGCTCTGTCACTCCTCGTTTTGTCGTGCCCTACTGGGTTTTTTCACTCTGGGCGTCTCCCAAGGTGTCTTCCCTTCCCCCACCCCCCTTCACTCTCTCTCTCTCTCTCTCTCTCCTTCTCTCTCTCTCTCTCTCTCTATCTCTCTCATGGAAAAAAAGTGACGTTAGTATCCTGGAACTTATCGGCCAACCTGTAAGAGAGAAAGTTAAAGCCAGTCAATTGGTAGGTGAGATTATAGTTCATATTCGACTAAGCGAAAACCTGAAAATCCACGGCCGGGTGTTTGTACCCCCTGCTAAAAATAGAACACTCACTGATGTTTGTTTCCGCTCCACCACGAGATCCAACAACAATTGTCACCGGTCCCGTGCATTTTTTTATGCGTTTTTCTATGTTAGTGGTAGTGAACAGTTAGAGTATTTGTACCCCTTACTAAAATTCTAATTCCAGCCGTTCTCTTGGTCGAAATCTGTTAAATGGTGATGGAAGAAGGGCACGTTTTTATCAGAGGACGGAAACAGAGTCTAGAGAAATATGTCCCCCCGTTCTAACGGTTGTTTTTCTGGCGCGCTGTGAACGGCTGAGTTGCCGAGCAGAGAAAGTTAAGCACTCAGGTCTATGTAATGGGGTGACGGACGCCACGCTTGGCCGGTCAAGTGGAGATCCGAAGTGACCATCAGCCTCGCGATCAGACGGCCGATCTAGACCGTGTTTGCAGAGCCTCTGTTCTTTACCCAGGTAATGTGATCAGGCCGAGGGGTGAGGATTGGAAAGGGGGGGGGGGGAAAGGATAGAAACAACAGTGACCCTGTTTTCATTGACGACAGTAGTGACCATTGGACATTTGGGTAGGACCAAGTTATCTGAAGAGACAGCGTAGGACTCTCAATGACATACAATTTGTTAAGATAGGTATATAAAGTGGAAGAGTTAGCCAGGAGTCGGTGACAATAGTTTTTTGAGTCATCATATAACAAATAACATATATCTTGAAGGGGGGAGGGGGGGAGGCGTAATGGCTCTGTGGTTAGGCGTCTGCTCTTGGAGTAAACAGGCCGGGCTCCGCTCGTGGGTCCTGCATCGGGGGATGGAAGGACACAACGATCGAAATTCCGTATTTTCTTCAGTGACTCAACGGTCCCCTGCCTTCCCGTGGGTAGTTAACCCGACGTCTAGCCTTCTCGAATAAGGGCGATTAAATTTCGAAGGTGCTGTGTGCACGTTAAGCACGTTATGGAACCCTTTGCAGTTCAAAATCGATGAAAGAGTAGGCTGCATGCCGCTGTCCGGGCAAAATTTCCAAATTCCAATTTCTACCCATTAAAAATTCTCAGAAAAAATCGGTAATTTCTTTAAGTCGAGACAATCATAGTTTCCTAGGATTGAAGGGCTTGAGAAAAAAAAAAAAAGTAAGTTTTTAAGACGTTCAGAGATAAACACTCAAATATTTATCTATTTAAAGATGTCAAGAGTTATAAGTTACGAGATTGGCCTCTCGACACTTCTAAATGATCCTGGCAGTGAAACGCTCGTTGTTTGTGAGTTGTTAGCGAGGCATGTACGCGGGCACTATAGCAGTGTAATGACCCGAGGAAACATACGCTTTTCTATTAATGAAATACGAATGGTTATTTAGCTCTTGCACATTACTACGCACGTAACGTATGTTCTTTCTTAATCCATATCCCGGCGGTCTAAATCTGGGTTAGCTTTTCAATCCTAGATCCGTATGCTAAAGGTTTAAAGGTGGTCAGCCAGGGTAGTCAAGACTTTATTCTGCTGGACTTTACTGGACACCCCCCTTCTCCACCTCTAGGGTTTCCGAGCCCCTTACCTCTGTTGGACTCCCCCCCCCCCTCCTCTCTCTCTCTTTCTCTCTCTCTCTCTCCTCTCTCTCCCACCGGATGATTAAGACTTACTTTTTCTGTACAGTATTGGACAACTCTTCCCCCTATCCCTTATCCCTGGGGTCCCCTGACCTCTGTTGAAGCCCCCGCCTCCTAAATCCCTCCACCCTAACTCGACCCTTTGCCATGTCGTGGATTGCCTCAGGGGGGATAACAAGACCCTCGTGACATCTCTATCAACGGTGGATCAGCTGTAAATCCTGAAGCCAGCGACCATACCTATACCTATTGTATAATGGGACTGTGTTGCCTTCAGTCGAGCACCGTCTTACCTGGGAAACATACCTAGTACATCAACGCCAGGTGAACATTGTGAACTTTGAAACACAGTCAGTCCGATGACAATTAAATTCTGTTATGCACGTTAAGTTTTCGTGTGAGTGGTGATTTCTTCTGCGTGTGACTGGGAATAGTTCGTGAGGCAGTCAAGTGGTGTAATGTTATTGACTCACCCTTAAATACTTGTAATACTTAATTTGTTGCGTTGTCAATGAGAAATTTAGAGAATATCCCTTGAGCGGTCGTTCTGATTCACAGGTTTAGACGAAAGCTAGAATTATCCAGGTATAAAGTTTTGAGTTTTGATAAGAGATACAAGTCGGTGTATAATTCTGGCATCCTGCCAGCTCTCGCAAAGTTCAGAAACTGACGTCACCAATTATGTTTCGTTTGTCGCTCCATGAAGTACAAATGATGCTGTTTATTTTTATTTTTATTTATTATATTTTTTTAAAAAATTATTTATTTATTATTATTATTTTTGGTTTGTTACTTTGTTTTAAAGGCGAACAGTTTCTGTTGTTGTTAGTTTACTTCTTTGTTTATATCTTTTTTTTTTTTTATTTTCTATGACTGTCACCATAGAGATGGACTTGTGTACTAAAGTTTAATTTTATGACTTATCCACCTCCTTAGTGCTAGCGCACTATGCTACAGCGCTTGGCGATATCGTCTGTTAGTGATATTCACGGTTTATCGACACTGGGTTTTTCCAGTAATGTTTCATCTTAACGCCGGGTCTGTTCCTGGAGGAACATTAGATTTCCAAAGTTCAATTATGAACTTGTATTGATTGCCTTCCTTAGGCTTCTTGTTTCTTGTGTGTGTGTGCTCTGTGCAGTATTTTTCTGCCTCCCTATGAAACGTTTATTTGTTCATTGATTGGAATGCTATTACCATAAGAATACAAGCTATGCATACAGGCCGACACACTGCTGTATTGATTTTGACACCTGCAGAAAGTGTTCAATGTAAAACCGCACGCTTGATTTCATGGGGACATGTCCATGTATGTATGTCGTTGGTGTTCAAGTGAGGAGAAAAAGCGAATCCCCCCATCATTACGATACCAAAGAAAATGCCTTTGGAATCATAGCTTTGTTCCATTCAAGAGAACGGCTGGAAATCCCCGTCTAATGTTGGTAAAGGGGGGGGGGTACAAACACTTCAAACTGTTCACTGTCACTGACATGGCAAAACAACCAAAATGCACGGGACCGATGACAAGTTGTTGTCAGATCTCTTGATTGAGTGGCAAAAACATCAGTGAGTGTTCTATTTAAGCAGGGGGGTACAAACACTCCGCCGGGGATTTCCAGGTTATTTGCTCATTCGAATATGAACCACTGCGTTACAAATAACAGCGATGGCTTTTACACCAACGTTCACTATAATAAAATAAGATCGAAATGGAGCACTATGATCGCCAACATCATTGTGGCAGTGCCTTCCATGGTTTGATAAGGAAACACCCTGAATTTTGTGGACCCTAAGTCTATCTAAAACATCGTCCTTCCATGCGCAGACGCTTCTGTCTGACCCAGGAGTTAGAAATAATGGGCGCGTCTCGTTTATTTGGAACGTGCAGATTAACAGAGTTGAGCCTTAGGAACGCCAGAGCTGGACGGCTGTGTTTTGGGGGCTTCTCTCGGGCATATAAGCATATTGACGTCGGTGACAAGTTCCGCAGCTTAGAAGGGAGCACTTCGGCGGATTTTCTCCCTGGCCCAGGCCGAGATCCCCAAAAGTTTGGCATTAGGGCGGGCTTACCATGTGTTTTAGGGGGAAGGCAGTATGGCGCTCGTTAATTTTATCCCCGAGGTAAGTCCTAATTTCTTCGCGTGCTTTCACAATCGGATTAATGCCCTCGACGATCGGTTCGGTTTCGGAATCGGCCGGCCACGTGTACGGTAGGGGTAGAAGGATGGACCGTTTTCGTCTAAACACGAGGATGGCTTATTAATATTACTATTACTCGTGGTTGTAAGCTGAATGCCAACAGCATTCCTGCAAATCTCTTCTCCTTACCGATTTTCTGACCATTGCACAATTAGACCACATCTACACGAGGTCTCGTAGGACAAAATCCTTGAGATAATGGAAACTAAATTTAAGTAGACTTTGGTACATATATTATATGTACAAACTCCCAGTGTGACGTATACTGTTGCCACTGATGGCGATCATCATTTCTGCCTATGGTGACCAATCAACCTCCAACTCTAAACAACTGGTTGAGAACTCAATAGTGAATAACCTCCCTCTATGACATCATTTAAAGACAAGGGAATTGAACAACGTAACAAATGACTGGACATTTACAATGAGGACATTCACCGAGTGGACAATTTTGGCAAGGGACAGTTACTTTTGTCTTCTAGAATTCTGTAATATAACATTTTTTTCATTCCGTTAAATGGACGCCATTGTTAATATATATTATTATTTTATTTATATGTATATATATGTTATTTATTTTGGTACATCTTTTGACATAGGGGAAGACAAAAACTTAAAGGTCTTTTGATATATGCGTTTATATGAACGAACAACAACAACAAAACAAGGAGACTAAATGCCCAGACTCCATAACCCAAACTGTGCCAGACAACAGAGAGAGCGAGATTTGATAGCCATTGTTGGAAAGAGCAACAAGGTTTCCCGAGTGATTGGCAAACGTAGTCCTGAGTGGAAAATCCACATATTATATCATTATCTTTTCACTGACACGCACGATAAACACACGGGCTAACGTTTTACACCCGAGAAAGTCTTTGTTAAACATTTCAATGCCTTAGCCTTCCTCAAGAACATTAAGCCCACGAGAATGAGTTATCGCCGAGCGCTCTAGCCCTCGATAAATCCTCCTATTGTAATGGCTGCCATAAATTCGTTATAACTATAACGTTATTTGGCCCAGTTAACGAGAACTTGCTGGAGCCTTAGTCATAATGGAACAGTATGGATAAATATAGCGAGTCCTGGCCTATAAGCATCAGTCATTCTAGCTTCTCTGCAGTTTAGACGGCTACTTCAGAACGAGCCTGCGCGTGTGTATTTGACGTGCACTTCAAAAATACCGCAAATTCATTTCGATCGGGGTTTTATCATAGCCAAAGTCCGTGGTTATTGTTGACCGATCATTTGACGTAATTCGTCTCCTTCACCGTGTTGAGTAGCGCAAAGCCATCGACTTTCTCCCTCCTTTAGCTTGTTTATTTCTCATTAGCGCCGGTTCCATGGCACGGTACAGTACGCACTGCCGCAGGAATTTTGCAGCAAAGGTCTCTACGGTTTGAACCGAGAACCCTCGATATACCGGCATCCCCTCCGTATAACGACCACCTCCCTAAAGCACCGGTCTTATAGGAAGCAATATTGTGGCTCGTTGGTTGATCCAGGCGTTGACACTACTGTAAGCACTGTGCTCGTTTCAAAACTCAGAAACCATAGAGGTGGCCGTCTTGTAGAGTTAGTTAAGCCGAAAAAGGAGTGAGAGAGATCATGACGGTCGCTCCTCAGGGTCGGGCTGGTTCGTTTTTTTACAGACTGTGTTGTTGACGTAGAGGTTTAGTAATGGTAACGCCAGCCACTCGCGCTTGTCAAAGCTCGCCCTTCATTAGGATCCACTTAAGTACGGCCGACGCCTTGCCTCATTACGCCAGTATGGCCCAGCCCGAGCGCTTTCCTCCGCCACCATTCTTGAACTGGGCTAATTCCCCTTCCCTCCCCCAACCAACTGAAATAGCGTCAAAAAACCCATAGCGTCCCCTCTGTCTCCCCTTCTCATTTCCTTCAATGCTATTGTATGTCCGACTCATTCCCCCCTCTCTTTCGATCCCCGCCTTTGTTCGCATACACGTTTACCTCCTCCAAGTCCGAGGATCTCAGCCGTGGCCTAGAGAAGGACTGCCTGGCTGACCAGCGTCCGAAACCAAGCCTGGCGACATTCGAGTCTGTCCAAATTTAAGCCGCTGTTATTCCAACCAGTGGTCAGTTTGCTCGAGAGAGGTACGTCCAGTAACGGTCACAGTGAAAGTTTTGGGTGTAAGTTCTACAAACTGGACCCCCCAGATATCATCGAGACGACAAGAACTTCGATGTGATTGATAGTTTCATTTTGTGCTTTTTTCTAGTGTTCCTGGACTCGATGTGGATGGTTATTCTATTAAAGTTTAGAACGAACATTCAACGCTTTGTTCCAATGTTCATTTTGTCTTTGCTCTAGATTTGAAAGAAATTGTTCTTTTCTCTTGTGGTTTCCCTGTGATGGGTGTTAACGAATCTGTCATGGGAACATGCCTACTTCTTATTGGTATCTGAATAACGTATTTTGGAAGTGCTCGCGTTATATCTCTGTTCTTGAAATTTAAAATATTCCTCAAATTGAATTGTATTGACTTGTTTTAGGGGGGGGGGGGGGTATAAATCGGTTATTATCTATTGTTATCGGATGAAAGCTTTGTGGACATTCAGAGTTGTTTCAGTATTTTATTGATTTTTTTTTTTAATTTACGAGCACTCAGGAACGGAGCAGTTTCCCTGTACAAAGTACTGGGATTTAATGTAAATTTAAATGTGTGTTTTGTGGAAAATAAATATTTTGTCGATTTCTGAATTGTTTCCAGCCCCTTTCGGTTCTATGCTTTAGAGGATAATCACCAATCTTTCCCAACGTCATCATAAAACACCACTGTGGTTGTTAGAGCGAACGTTGGTAATTTGTGCCCGACTGTACACTGTGATTATGGAGGGGGGGGGGGACCTCCATTTTGTTGCTTTCCCACGGAGAACGAATGACCGATGTGGAGAAGATGATGAATATCAAAGATAATGTCCACTGTCTGCCCAGTCTGTCTGTTTCTAGACCGGGAGACGTCACCGTCTGTCCCCACTGTAAGTTCTGGCTTGTCTCGTTCGCACCTCGTCTCTTTTGTAGCTCTCGTTAAACCGTCGGTGTCGCCATCCTATAGTGCTAACACAGCCCGACAAAAAGGTCTGTTGACTGAAAGTTTCTGTTCGGAGAAAACCGAGATCTGGTTCGGAAATCTGCCTTTAAACTGAGAGCAAATGAAATGCAATTCTAGAGAATGAATGACGTAATAGATTGCCTCTCAACATGGTGTGGGGTTATGTTTCAATGGGTGAAAAATAATAAGAGAGTTATGTCAAGACGGGAATAGAGTGATCTCTTCACCTGCTTACGCCGTAGAACTGTAATCTCTGGTTCCTGTGACGTTGAGCTCTCACACTCCCTGGCGGTAAAGTAACCCTAACCATCAGGGAGACAACTCCTGGCTGTTGGAGAGAGCCGAGCCAAGTGCCGGCAATGATAACGTTACTCCATTCTCAATCAGCCGCCATACAGACTCCATCAATGGTCAAGACCATGTATTTGTGCTTTCCTTGTACCCGCTCCGCTTGCTCAAGCGCCCACTCTGAGAGGTTCTAATATTACCGTTCATGAAATCCATAACTGTACGAAGAACCATTGAGGATTAATTTTGTTTTGTCAGATATTTCCTAAGTAGGAAAAGGAGGCATTTGCTGTCGATGGATATCTTTCTCAGAAATGTACATTTTATATGTTATTTACATCGTTGGCTGTCTTCAGATTGTTAAAAAATTGTTTTGTCAGTAGTCAGAATGGAGAGCTCGAGTTGGATCAAAGAGCATAGAACCGGCGAGTGGCGAGCGGTTTTCTGACAGGTCATTTAGAAGCATTCATAGAGCGTAATTATTGTATCTACCCTCATGGCTTTGCTTTGCCAGGCTCTCAGAGCTATGCTTATGTCCGTCCGTCCTCTGGCTGCAGCCCCACCCACCGACCCCGCCACCAGGCCGTTGATTTTGACGTAAGGACCTTCCGTTCATACATACTCACACAGCCTGCCTGTGTCGGTTCGCTCTCAGACTTTGTCCTGGCTCCTGTTTGTCATCAAGGCAGAGCTAGTACATGTGCTTGTTATCTGCTACATGGTGTTTGATGGCAACTTTCTCATTTCTCTTGTTCGTGTAGCATTTCATACCAGATTGTCTGAAGATATTCTCATATTTCATGAGCAATTGGCCTTCATCAAAACTGTGTCAGGACAGAACTAGTGAGGTACATGGCGTTGACTGGGAATTCCTTATAGAATCTATCTCTCGTATGTATTTAGTATCTCACTCCAGATTTTCTGAAGACAGTCTCATAATTATCTTTTTGAGGAATTTGGGCCTTGAAATATAAATTACCAGTGTTTGTAATTATTGTGTCAGAGCAGGAGATAGCGAGGTACACGGTATTTGTCATAGGTTCTCTTTTTTGTGTTGTTTCTCATTCTAGATTATCACTCTGAAAATAATCTCAAATTTTTTGGAGGAATTAGACATGGTGGATAAAATTTGCTAGTCTTGTTCTACTGTCTACAGTGGTGATTTCTCAGCAGGCTAGAATTTAGTGCGGTGATTTAAGATTCAATGGGCGTTATTTAAATAAATATATAAAAAAAAAAGCCGTGTTATGTAAGTCTGTGTTTAAACCGGCCGGTCCAGCCAGTGCTGAACACAATGTGATAAGGTAAATTGATAGAGTAAAGAGTTGCATATTAACGACTGGTTCCCAATCTTTACAAATTAATGACCTGTATGGTGTTAGCCTGTAAGACATCTGATCTTTCATTAGGACACCGTTGGTGGAAACAAGAAACCAGTGAAGGCGTACTTTTATTTACTGCTAGTCCTTGATATTTTTTTGTTTGTGTGTGCATGTTTACGGGAAGCCTCATGCCGTTTCTATTCTGTGGAGTGGACATCAGCACTGGGTATAGTTATCCATTGTTCTGTCGGACGCCATGAGGCTGTTTGGTGGCCAGATTCGTTCGTTTCTATGTCAGTTTATTTGTGTGTTTGTTTAACCGATTAGGCGTGAAAGGTGAAGCCGTCTAAAGTTTGCTCGAGATGTAGATCGATATCATTGGGCGGTAGTGCTGAAAAGTTTATAAAATGTCACGTGGTCTATTCCCCGCTCATGCAGGATTGCCATCCTGTGGTTTAAACAACAACAACAACAACAACAACAACAACAACAACAACAACAACAACAACAACAACAACAACACATCCATTCTGTTGCTGATCTCGTTTTGTTTATTTATTTCTATCTTCTTCTGAGTCGAGAATGTCATACTACCTCGTGATGAAAATGTCAACTCCTGTCTCATTGCTTTAGTTAACTCTTGAGTATTTCCTGTATTTTTCAGTTTTACTTCATTCTTAATTAAAGTGATCACATAACACAATAGTGTTATGCTATTTTTTGACCACGGTTGTGGACAGCTGAGATAACCACCACTACAGGAGGTTGAAAAGCTTATAGAAACCATAATCATAACACTTCATTCTTATAGATCTAGATTGCTGGGTTTTTTTTTTCTGCTAGAGGTGTGGATCGATTCGCCTCTTTTATCGAGAGGTCTTCAATAACGTAAAAGGTTTTGCACGGTTTTCTAGCATTTCTAACGGTTTAGCACTTCACCCATCGTAGGCCTTGACAACACGACAGAATACTTCCTGTGGCTGAATAGATAGGATGATTAAATCCAACGTTTCAGATTAGTAATGAACTTTAATGTAATTTTGCATCGCTAGCTCTACATTGCTCCTTAACACGGCCCTCCGCCCAATTAAAGGAATCGGCTACGCGATTCTTAAGAAATTATATTGGAAGGTAAAATTTGATTCTGGGCTTCTTGACATTGTTTCGTGTTATTATAAGGTTTGGATTTTGCATTTAAGCTGTTCTGTTCTAATGGAAGTTTTTATGACAAACACAGCGGTGCGAGCTTGTTTGGCACAACAAAGGAAAACGCCGCGTTCTGTCCGCGGCTTGCTGGCTGTAAATCTAGAACCTCGACCTGGTAGTTCGGCTATAAGTGTGTTTGTCTAATATCTCCGTCAAACACAGTATGAAAGTTTGGAACCTTCAAGGGCCATTTTGTAAGAGGCGTAGGTTAGTGCAAATTGTTTGCTCTGGTACGGTTTCAAAGTCTCTCTTTTTCTCTCTGTCTCCCTTATCAGTAGGCATTTCGTTCATCTATCTTTCGCTCACAGAGTTTGAAGTTCCAAAGTTTGGAGGACTAATCATTGACAGCAGAGAACAGCGAAGTTCGATCGAAGAAATCAGTGTCATTATCAGTGAAAGAATCGAAGTTTCTAGGCGGAGTTTATGATCGTTTTGTATTTCATTTCGTTTGCCAAGAAAAGTGATTCGGACTAGTGTGATAACAAGGATTTGAATGGTCTGGTATCACAAGTGAGCGAATAGCGAGGAGTGTTCCTTACATATATCATCGTGTGTGAAATTTGAGCAGTTTTACCGTGCGACGTTTATCCTGTGTACACGTCACTACGGCATCAAGCTGGATCCTTACCTCAGTAACAACACCACCACCAACAACAGCAGCAATATGGTAAGTGATTGTATGACAGAACAGATTGGTTACTTTGTCCTCTTCACGTCCCCTGCTTTCATCGATTTCTTCTTTTACCTTTTCACCTGCGCGACTGTCTTTTAGGGTTCTTTTATAGTTATGACCTTTGACCCCACCCCCTCCGCCCTTTTTCGCTGTCCCTCCTTTTTCTTCGCCCTGACCTTCTCTCTTCCAATCTCTTTGTTGTTGTTATTGTTGTTTTGTTGTTTTCATACCTGTATGCGTTTAGTTCAGCAATAAAGACCTCAATAAATGAATGAGAACACAAAGCTGTTTTCTTTTCCCTATATGCTGAAGGTGCAACACGTAAAACGGACGTAACTTCAAGAAACCGAATAGGCGAAGACTTAGAGCATAGATAGAACCAAATCAGAAAATGAAAATGGCTTTCTGCTCGAATTTTGTTTTTTAGGAAATCAGTAGCGTCATAATGTAGTTTTGGCGGTATTTTGACAAAATCAAAGCAGATTACCAATTAACACCTCTAGGATATCTGTTGACAGTACGATACCAGTAATAATTGGTATTAGATAGGAAAGTAATCACTACGATGTTATTTATTCATCAGAACAATAATAATATTACGTCACAGTATAGCTTATACACGTCATCGCTATTTTTAGACTAGTGGCCTGCCAGATGAATTTTGCCCTGAAAGGTCAAACGACGAGTGAGATATTTATGTCTGGAGGGATAGCAGCTCTTAATTAATATCTTTGTTACGGCAGTTTTGAGGGGGGGGGGGGGGGGGGGGGGGGGGGGGGGGGGGGGGGGGGGGGGGGGGGGGGGGGGGGGGGGGGGGGG
>JBCAUA010035406.1:0-12150 GCA_038406235.1 Peronia verruculata | reverse complement strand
TTCCCCATTTTACTGCCCATCTCGCACTGTGCGTTTCTCTCAAGTGGACAGTATGATGTGGAATTATACCATAAGTATTCGGGTGTCTTGGTCCGACACCGGGCTCTTAGACGGATGTTTGTATTTGGGAGCGCCCAGATGGGGTTCTTAGAGGGGTGAATTATAGAGGAAAAATTCCGTTTCGCAGTAGGGGCGGGTTCTTAGACGGACCGGGCTCTTAGACGGAGGGTTCTTAGGTGGAGACCACTGTAATACATGTACTGTATATTAGATGGAGATATATTGTCTGACCCTGCTTGTGAAACTGAACACAAAGATTCTTATGATCTATCTACACTATATGCCAACTAGTGAAGACCATAGGTGTGTTCCATAGCCAAGTGCAGCACTTTGTGTGCTTGCCAAGCACAATGCCTGGATAGCACAACTTATGGAACGGGGTGCTTGGCAAACAAAAAACAGCTGTTCATGGTTGCTCAGCAATCCTCTTGTGTGCGATTGGAATTTACGTTCCATATAGACTTAGACAATTACATGACAATAAAATTGCTGAATATACATGTATCTCATTTCTGGAATTATTTTAACATGCTTTCATTTGCTTGTGGACATTGAAATTTCTGCATACTTTCCATCCAATTTTCCATTTTAATGGCTAAGGAGTCTTCAACATGCTAGGCTAAACATTCATGATTTATCAGTATGAATTAGCTAGACGCCGGCATGCTTATGCAAGAAGTCGACTGAAACAAAAAAAGGTTCAAAATTTTCTCCATTCCCCCTCATAGGACTAGATCTAGAACCAACTGACCTTTTCATGGAGAGCCAAACTCAAACTCCTACGCCATGCCCACCACCCCCCAAATCATCAATGTCATTGACTGTTTGAATACGATGGGAGCTGCCATTTTTGCTTTTAAGAGAAAGCACCTTGGTGAGTGTCCTTGGCAAGCAGCGAGGCAAAAAGCTTGCGAGGGCCTAGCCTACCAGCTACCTATGGAATGCTGTGGCAAAAGCAGTTAGCTGCTTGTGGAGTGCTTGGCTACAGAACAGACCTCATGTACATAGTGACATTCTGATGTGTTTTTTGTTTTTGCTGTGAGACATCTGTGCTAACCAATTTCTCAGCTTTGCAATTCCCCCCCCCCCCCACACACACACACATACACACAGATTTTTAATTTTTTTTTTTTTAAAGTAAGGAGATAATATTTGCAGCATGGTTGGTGCAGAAAACCTTAGGGTAAATTATGTCATGTGTTTTTCATAAGCGTTCTTAGATTATAGATGCCAGCTCTTGCTTTAGAATGCCGATCACTTCTATTTCCACTTTGCGGTCAGTCCTGAAATGGATGTTGTTGTCAAATGTTGACCTGGACTTCGAATGTAGATCTAGATCCTAGATCTAGACTAGATTTAGACACAATCTATCTTTAATTGACTTCCTTCCCGGCTAGATTCCCATCTTTACGTGCTGTAGATCTAGACTAAGTCTCCATCAACATCAGTATCAGAATCTGCAAGTTGTTTGATAGTGGATAGTCGATTTGTAGAGACCCAGAGCACTTTACCAGAATGAATGAGAAAACTGTGTAGCCATATTGTTTACAACAGGTGTGCTAAGGCACAGAAACAGTAGATCTAGATCTAGGTGCGCAACATAAATGAGTTCAAAATAACCTAAGGTACCCTGGTCTAGAAATTGGCAAATTTGATAGAATATGGCAATGTAACCCTAAACTACAATTTTGATATATTGTTTTCTAATTTTTATTTAATATCAAAGAGTGGTAATAATACATCAATTCGTTAGCGATAGTGAAATTATAAATTTGCCATTTTGTTTTTCTTTCGCGCTGAAATAAATCTCAATGCTCAGCCAGAGAGCTTGGCCTAGCCTACGGCGTTCTTGTGGAAAAGCTTGAAATAGTCAAATAGGATAACTGGATAGGCTTTTCTAAAGAGGTTATATCCTGAAAACAAATCAATATCCAAATAATAGACTAGCAGTCTATTCAGAATCCATTCTGAAAGTTTCGCTAATTTTGTAATGAGTACAGTAGGCCTATGTTCAGGCCTAATAATAAATTAGGCCTAAGGTTTAGCCCAAGTTTGATCGGTGTTGTCCGTTTTTGCCGGAACTGGGCGTTTGTAAGAACCGTTGCGTCATTACGATTAGATCTAACTTTGACTAGATCTAATGATTGGTTGCTGGTCGTGCCTGGCTTTGTATCAAACACAGACTTGCTGGCAGAAGAGTCTTGATCTCTAGATATCTAGATCGTTATAAAAGAGCTTTTCACCTACTTCTCCAAGATTCAAGCTTGGATCATCAGACCGGAACGGTTCCCATCTAGAATCTAGAGCCATACTTCTTCCAGCAAAAGGCTTTTAGATTTTTATGAAAACCATGGCTGCTACTAAGGTAAGCCCATTTAACGGAGAGCTAGATCTAGCTCTAGACCTTGACTTCTAGATCTTGATCTTAGTGTCAGTTTTGAAATGAGACAATTTCTCCAACGTTACGTTAGTGCTAGACCTAAATTAGATCTATACATTTAGGCCCAGTCTACATCCGCACTCAATCCATAGATAAGCTAATGAGCTTTATTAATTTTATCTTTAACATTGCAAACACTTGTATGATTTCGAATTAGTTTCTAATGAATCAGATCGAGTGATGTCTTCTCCTCAAAGAAAAAGTCACTATGTGAGGATTCGGTTGGAGTCTAGAACCCCCCTCCCCCCCCCCCCCTCCCCCGCTTTTTTTTTTTTCAATGTCTCAACGGTCGTCTGGCTTGCTCTGGGTAGCCTAGGAAGCCCGACGTCAAGCCTTCGGCCGGAGGTCCGTCTGTGCATTACGCACGTTAAAGAACCATTGGCAGTTCAAAATCGAGGAGGAATAGGCGGAGTGCCGCTGTCCGGGCAAAATTTCCAAATTTTAAATTTCTACCCGCAGACATTCTCACTCAACCCGCGCAGTCGAGATAATCCTAATAGGCTATTTCCCTGGGATTGCAGAACGCTACTTTCGACTGAACATACATGAAACCCGAATTTGTGGTCAAAAGTTATATCAAGATCAACATCATGTCTAGATCTAGATCTAGATCTAGGTCTAGATCTGTGTCACTTTCGCATCTGAAGAGTAGGCGAACGAACCAAGACTTGGGCCACATCTGTCAAAGCGCATCTCTCAGGTCAGGCTTACAATGGATGTAGATCTAGATTCTAGATCGAATAACTGTAGATCAACATGATGAGCGATGTCCAAGTAGATTTAGATCTAGATCTAGAATCTAGATCTAGAGAAGAACTTGATCTTGACAATCTGATGCAACCCTATGATCTACATTCTTTGATAAACCCAATTGAACCCCACTGGCCCTGATTGACCCTCAATGACCCCTAAAAGGGAGAAGAGTTCAAGGGAGGCCACTGTTAGATCTAAAACATTGAAACTAGGCCTACCAGGCCGGTCGCACGATCAGTGTAATGTAAAGATGTCGACCTCCATGCTCACAGGCAAGGCTGGCTACCAGCTGCGTCAGTTGCTTTTGCGGAGTTCCAAGACGACGCTGAACAATGCTCGATTTTTTTGCATGTCTTTTGTGCAGGTAGACAGAGATATAGATCTAGATTCTGGATCTAATTCTGATATGTCAAAGTTACAGATAGGAAAAATAACATGTCTTACTTCATTGTGTCCTCGCAGAAATAGATCTAGACAATTCAGTCTATTGTAGGCTATGTAGATCTAGATCTAGATCTAGATCTAGATGATAGCACCAAGTAAGTGTGTGATAGAGAAAGACAACACGATGGCTGCTCGAAATCTAGATCTAGATCAATTCTAAATTTTGATTTAAGAAAAGATTTTTAGACTATCCGGCCCCTAGATATCTAGTCAGTGTAGGTTTTGAAGGCACCTAACATTTCTTAGTAGTTGGACCACATTATTTAAGTACAGTAATCAGGGCAATCATTAGGTTTGAACTAGACCCTGTCGAGTAAATTCTAGATCAAGATCTAAATCTGATTTTAAAAAAAAGAAAAAAAAGGCACACAAACGTTCAGATATGTGGTGCAGACTATTCCATATAGATCATTGACTTATGACGTTTTGCTTCCGCGTCCGCCCACCATTCTATTGTTTACATTTCAAACACGGAAGTAAATCACTTATGACGTGTCGCTTCTGCGTCCACCCCACATTCCATTTACATTTCAAACACGGAAGTAAATCACTTATGACGTTTCGCTTCCGCGTCCGCCCACCAAAAATTCACATCCAAACATGGAAGTAAACATGAACGTGGAAAGGATGTATAAGAATACTGTAGTATCAGTTGTAATCACCAAAGATTGGATTGAGTTTGTATGATCATTTTCCTATGACTTCCAGAACCATCATACATCTGAAAAAGACTAAAGAGCCAGATGACTGAACAGGAAGATGAGACTGATATTTCCAAATCTTTTTATGATTTTTATTTAAATCTTTGAAAATTCATTTTGTAGTGTTCTTTGCCTCCATTTAATTTGATTTAAATCAGCATTTTGCTTTCAGCATTCATTTTTATTACTGACCTATTTCCATTCAAATGATTCTTCATCATTAATGTTTGTTTTATTGCAGAACAAAGGTCTTGTTTTGGGTGTTTATGAGCCAAGAGAAAAGGATGGACAGTTTATTCTTACTCCTGCTGCTCAGAAGTTCAATGAAACAACTGGAGGCAAACTGGAGTCGACGTTGCAGATGTAGGAAGTTTTGTTTCAAAAATTGTAGAAAGTCATGATTGTAGGCCCTGGTGTTCAGTAGTGGAAGATTATTGATTAGGAGATAACTAGACCATAAATTAATTTCTATTGTTTGCTTGTAACTATTTATGTCAGATAATAGAATTTTTGGGGAATACCCCCACTTATTGGATGATACTTAATTCTCATTTTATGAACAGGTCCTGTTACTTGCGCCTTAGTACATAACAGAGGTAATATGCATCTTGTAGCAAAGAGACAATGCTGAATAGTTTGGGCTGTTTTCTGTTATTAAATAAGCTACACCTGAAGAGCATAAAAATAAGTCAAGAGGCAATGTTTCTTGTTTATGTATGACCCACAGTAGCCTTAAATTAATTGTCTGTAATTTCTGAGACCTTAGGGGATGATATTCAAAATTAGATATAAGTTGTTCATTTTGTTCTTTTTGATGGGCACTTCAGGGTGGGTTTAATTTCTAATTATGCCACAGATATTTGATTACACATGAAACTGAAAATTATACAAAAAACAACTCATGAATAGATCAACTTAAAAAAAATTGAATGAAGCAACTGTCTTTCCATTTGAAGTGGCAGTCTTTGACAATATTAATCTCTTGGCAGAGCTGGACGCAAACTGAAGACTGGAAAAAGCCGTGTTCTCTACGGTCTTGGAGAGACGTATTCAGCAGTGGCAGTGGCAAACCTTGGCAAACAGGATGTGGGATATGATGAGTATGAACAACTGGACCAAGGACGTGAGAATGTCAGGACAGCCGTTGCCAGTAAGTAGATCTGTTAATCTTTTTATTGGAAAATAGACTGATGTGCCTATAGCATTCCACACAAAGAATCAGAGGAGACAGTACAGCACCATATTAAGAGGGACAATGTTGTATTTATCTAGAATAATCTCTTCATAAATCCAAGATACATAGTAATTTGTCAACCCTTATGACGAGACCTATAAAAGAATAGCAAAAATTTGAAAAATGTGTAGATTTGTCCAGTGGATAGAAACAAAAATACTTTTTCATATCTTAATGGACAAAAGAAAGGCATTCAAGACGTATGAAATTTTTACATGCCATAACAGATGAAATAGTATACATTTCTGTCTTGGTTATGTTTCAAAGTCTTTGTCAGAGCACACATCATCCAGTAGTAATGTTCATAAAAATAAAGTCAAAGAATAACGAACTGAACGCTATTTTCAATTCTTTCAGATGCTGTCTTGAGTTTGCGAGATGTGGGAGAGACTGCTGTGGATGTTGAACCATGTGGTGATCCAGAAGGTAACTTGGTTGTAGCTTTTCCTGGAGCATAGAGCTGCTCAGTTAGGTATTTTAAGCAAAATCACATGACCTAGGGAACATCGCTCACATGTGGCTTTGTTTACTTGCTCTGCGCATGGCAGACAAACCTGTATGAATGATGAGCTCTCAGACCTGTCACATCATATAAACAAAGCCGCATGTGAGCGGTGTCCCCTAGGTCATGTGATTTTGCTTAAAATAGCTAACTAAAACCTGCATTAGAGCAGAAGAAAACAGGATTTAATTGCTGTATGTGGTATTATTTACAATCATCATTCTTTCATTTGTATTTTCTTCTGATGTCTTAACCAGCTTCCATCACAGATTGATTGTGTCACTGTTATTTCTTATTTATTCTTTCATGGCTGGTTATTCCTGGCCATCCCAAATTCATTTCAAAGGTCAACAATTTTTGAGATTTTTTTTTATATTTTTTACAGTATGTCAACAGCTTGCCTTGTTTTCTTATGGTCAGCGATAGAAAGCAGACAAAATTATTTATGTCTAAAATTTGTTTAAGAATCACATTGAAAAGTGGCATTTCTGCTCTGCAAATATCTGCAATAAGAACTTGGAAATAATGCTTTCTTATATGTAATTTGTAGGATTTTCTGATCATGCATATTCATAGATAAATTGTTCTTCCAGCTGCTGCGGAAGCCTGTACTTTATCGCTGTATTCATTTGATGAACTGCGAAATCAGGAAAAGCGGAAACCTGTGGTAGATTTCCAGTGCTACACAACTGGTGCTTCTAATGTGTAAGCTTTTATGTTACGACCATTTCTGTGTTCACCTTATATTTTGTCAAACTTTTCTTTTTTTTTTTTTTTAATGTAAAGAGTGTTCCCCTTATGACTGCTGAAATCAAAATATATATATAGGAAGAAAGATATGATGAGAAAATCTGTCCTTTTTACATTGTGTGGATAGAATCACAGAGAATATGACTTTACCAGTTTGTTTTAGTGAGAAATTATGAAATATTTTTTTTTGTCATCAGTGCTGCTGATTGACCTGAAATATAATTATTATACAACACTGCTGTTGAGTGATTGTGTTTTTTTTTTTTTTTTTAGTTTTGAACGAATATTTCATTATTTTCTTACTGTTGCATGCATGATGTGGAAACAGTTTTCATAAAGCTAAAGCCACTATGCACATTGTTACTTTTCACTGAACAAAATTTGTGGACGCACGTATATGTTGAAACTTTAAGATAGACACAAAATGATCTTTTACTAAATGCTGAAAAGAAAACTGTGGCCAGTTGAAGTGAGATGTAAGCGGCTAGAACTGATATTTCGAGCTTTGAATGTGATGAGGGGAGTCAGACATTAAATTTTCTTTTATTGCAGAAATTGAAAGTGCATTCATTTCTGAACAGGACAGTATCTGTCTTACTCTCAATTTATAGATATTTCTCCATTAAAATTGGGTTTTTATGAGTTAGGTGTGTAGATATATGCGTCCAATCGTTCATTTAAACTCGATTTTCTTGGAATTTCGGTCATTGCTGGGGGGTCCCCCCTTGTCTCTTTAAACTGCAATATCACTGGCTAGAATAGAACTAGCTCAGAACTATTTTCACCACCTTAAAGGGTATGAAATAAGCTTTAACATGACGTTGAAAACCCCATATGGTGAAAAATCAACAGGCACCTTATTTTGACTGGCTATGAAACAGTTAGCTTCATTTGATTGTCTGTATTATGTGTACAAATATACACTTGGTTTGTGCATTAAGAGAGAACCTAGGCCCACTAGCTATATATTGCTGCTGTATATCTCTGTCTGTTTAAGTCTGTAGTTTAAAATCTAATATGAGGGGAAAAAAAAAAAAACCTGATTTCCTAATCATCTAAGCAGTGCTGAAACTTGAAAATTGAACAATTTTGAAACTTACAATTTTTCAGATGTGTTCACATTTCTTTTCAGATTCCAACAGTGCTTTCAAGAATGGAAATTCATTTTTTTTTTTTTTTTTGTCTCTTGTATTAAAGTTTTAAAAATCAGACTTAAGGTGATAGAGACCATTAGCAACAAGATCTAATTTAAAACATTTTACCCTTATTCATTTCTTGTTTATTTTCTCCCGATTTATAAGCTCTGACATCCAGTCAAAATGGTCCAGAGGTTTGACTCTAGGCAAAGGACAGAACTTTGCTAGGAGGCTGAAAGAGAATCCAGCCAACATTATGACCCCTACAAGGTTTTGTGAGGAAATTACTCAGAGCCTGTCACAGTTGTCAAACTGCACCGTCACAGTAAGGTAGGAAATCACAGTGAAATCACAGTCCCAGCCAGTGCAGCAGTGTTTCATTTTGTTTTGTTTTATGATAATATGAGAAGTTAGGCCTGCATACTGCTAATTACATGTCTTATCTTATCATTTCAGTTATTAGAAAATAATGAATGATGATTAAGTGTGCAGCTTCTGCAAAATAAGTGTCTTGTCCCATCATTTATAGTGTCAAAAGATATTGATGAATGATGAACTATCATCCCATCTAGAAATTACCAGAATAATTATGGAATATTCAAGGACTAAGCAAACATTTTGTCATTTCTGTCACATAGGGATGAGCATGTCAAAATTTGGATTTTTATCTTTGGTCACTTCTTCATGCTTGTAGTTAGGTCCTTACTGAGTGTAAAAAACAATTTTGTTGGAAAATTGATTGATGCAAACAATGAAACTGGATAGAGAGACTGGATACAGAAATTGGATTGGAAAACTGGATAGAGAAATAAGTGAGTTATAGTGAAAGTTTCAAATCATCAAATTTTTCAACTGGGCATATCTCAAACTAAACTTAAAATTTCTTGTGTGTTCGCCCGTATGCAGCGGGACCAATGATGTCTTTGAATGTGATAAACTATTTGCTTTAAAATGGTTGATTTTTCTTCAGAGACAAAGCATGGGCAGAGTCTATGAAAATGGGATCATTCCTGTCAGTTGCCAAGGGATCTGATGAGCCTCCCAAATTCCTGGAGATTGACTACCAAGGGGGACAAGCTGGTGATCCTCCTGTTGTCTTTGTTGGCAAGGGAATTACCTTTGACAGGTAAATATTTCACTTCAGATGAAGACTTTAGAGCTTGTTCATGATGAAGTAATGCCATATTCTTCCAGCTTTTTGAAAAATAATCTTGGAAGTAATAGGGGGTCATATGCCATGATGCCATGCTGATTTCATTCATTTGCTTCGTGTGGTTTTGGAGACAACCTTGGTTTCCACAAGTTTTTTGCAGTTTTGATGTTTTCTCGTTTTACTTTTGACTTACAAGAATAGAGAGAACGTTTGACTCTAAGATCCGTAATTTCTTTTGTCTTACATGCCATCTTGAGCTGGTACAGAATTGAGTACTGTATCATCATTTCCAGGTCACACTGCCAAGTGCTCTTCATGTATTTTTGGAATTTTTCTGTGGAAACTGATGGTGATTGTGCTTGGGGTTAAATGTAAACTGGGTATTGCCTGGATTTCGGGTTCCCGGATTGTTTTTCGTTCATCCGAAGTCCAGACTAAAATATTACAGCAAATTGAGTTTTGTGCTTTTCTTTCAGCGGCGGCATCTCCATCAAGCCATCTGCCAACATGGATAAAATGAGAGCGGACATGGGCGGAGCTGCCTGTGTCTCGGCCAGTATTCAGATTGCTGCAGCTTTGAACATACCTCTCAACATTAAAGGTGAGGTATAAAGTTTATGAGTGAATGGTATAAAAGATTTGGGACCCTGATCATTTTTAAATGAAATAAAAGGCCAGACTTGGAAAGAATAGTTTTAACAGGGCTTAGTTGTAAAGAGGTCAATCTGCAGGGAAATGGAAGAAGATTATGGGAGGAAATAAAACATAATATTAGTCTGCCAGTCTTGGAACAAATATTTAGAGTAGAAATGTGTTGTATGTCATATACCTGTAAATTTAAAAAAAAAATCTAAATTTATAAATGATTACTGCGTAAAACACTAAAGATGTGTTTCTACATGACCCAAGGAAAGTGTACAATATAATTTCTGTTTATCAACATTCCAAAGTGTCACATTTCTTAAATTCATTACATCATACACAAGAGTTAAGTATGTGTTTGTTGAATTGCCTGAGATATATATATGTCCTTGTTGTTATCGCTAACAGGACTCATTCCTCTGTGTGAGAACATGCCCAATGGCCGAGCAAACAAACCAGGAGATGTTGTCACAGCCATGAATGGCAAAACCATTCAAGTATGTCCTTAATAGTAACCTTGTGTCTTTGAAAATAAGTTTGTTATACGTAAGAACAAACAAGACTTAAAGGCATTGTATTCTGTAGTGAATTTGTACTCTTTTACAATTGTTGCTGATGTTATGTCAGAAAATGAATATACAGGTTAGTGCGAAAGTAGGTATACAGGTATGCAAAAAGAAGACACATATGTATACAATATTCATAGCATTTATTATTCAGACAAATCAACAATGCATGTAAAAGTGTTATTGTAGATAGGGCATAATGTATTACTCTGATCATTGTTACTGAAACCGGCCATCTGTCAGGTATCTATGAACTAAGGTCTCAGAGGAAAGAGAAGGATTTGTCTGACATCAGTGTGGAGGTGTGGCTGTAGAACATTTTCACCATCACCACGCTAATAATTTTAATGAATTCAATAATACAACAGGAATGTGATACATACTGCATACTTACTTTTACATCCATCTGTGTATTTGTTGTGACAGTGAGTGCAGCTCATTAAATTGCAAAAATCTGTCTGTGGAGGATAAACATTTCTCTAAATTTGCCATCATGGCATGCTAAGTTTACCAAAGATTTGTCAGTAATTCTGTATGGAAGTGTTTACAGTGAAATCTGCTTTTGTTTCCTGTTTTATTATATTAAATTGAATATCATAAAGTACAAGACCATTACTGTGTCAGTCAATTATTCTTAATAACACCAAGGAACTTGAAAAAAAAAAAAAAAAAGGTTCTGTCATACTGATGCCATTGTCTCTTGTGACCAGGTGGATAACACTGATGCTGAAGGACGTTTGATCCTTGCTGATGCTCTTTGCTATGCAGAAACATTCAAGCCTCGCCTTATTTTGGACATTGCTACCTTGACAGGTTTGTTCATATAGAAGTCAACTCTTTCAATCACTATCTGTGCAGATGGTAGTGACAATTTATCATAATATTTGCCAGCGCAAGGGAACAGGCTTTGCACTGACCTTTCAGGTAATATTTTATAAAGCAAAATTCTTTCCATTTTTCCCCGCAATAATAGTAGTGGCACAAGTTTTTGTGAATACAATGATGTGCTCCATGTTAACTTGATAAAAGCCATTGTGAGAGTATTAGCTACTTCAGTATTACCAGTAGTACCAGGCAGCAAGGGTTAATCAGTGGATGGAATGAGGAATGCTGACCGTATTGCTGATGTTCAGCACAGGACTGGAAAATTGCCAAAACCAGCGAAGCAGTTAAAACATGAATTTGTCAAGAAGTAACGCAGCACCAGATATGCAAAGATTTCCTATCCATCTCACAATAGATTTGTTCCAACCAAACGAAGGGCTGGAAATCCTCATCTAATTTTGAGGGGGTAGAGACACTTCAAACTGTTCACTACCACTGACATGACAAAAACAACAAAAATGCATGGGACCGATGACAACTTGCTGGTGGATCTCATGGATGAGTGGTAATAAACAGTGAGCGATCCATTTTGAGCAGGGGTACAAACACTGGGCCGGATATTTCCAGGTTTTTTGCTTAGTCAAATATGAACTACATGTATTTCTATGAGCATCACATTCATAGACTGTTGTAGATAAATGCGATGTTTCAAACATTGTGGTCGTTAATGCTCTGATTCTAATCCCAAGGTAGACTGCGAGCGGTAGCCCTTAGCAGCCTGCTTTGTCGTGTGAATGTGTGTTTGGGAGTGTCCTCTTTACAGAGGATCTGTAACTCTATTACAGAGGGAAGTGTGCAGTAGCCTATCCTATCAGCCTCCGAGCCGCATGGCTAAGTCGCATTTGGACTATCACTGCCATAAATGGAGTTGTTGAGTTAAATCA
>JBCAUA010035384.1:1823-12153 GCA_038406235.1 Peronia verruculata | reverse complement strand
TTTAAGACAAAAAACTCCATGACGCAGGAAAATCGATTTCTGACCAATTTTCTCCCTGTTCTCAATTATTGTCCTTGTGACATCTGGACCCTTTCTGCAGATACTGCCACATATGTTTGACAATTGGCCTTGACACTGACATTGTTTCATAACAATTTTATCTCTTTGTTTTTTTCATGATCAATCTTTTAAATGACAAGCAATGAAGTGAGTTGTTTCTTCTTTGTACTACTATTTCAACACTCTTTGTGTCAGGTAAAGTGAAAAAGTAGGGTTTGTCAAAACCAATCCCTTTGGAAAATATGTTCATTATACTTACATCAACTGGATATAAGCAGTTTGATCAAAAAGTTTTCGTGGGGGTAAGATTTTTATTAGTTGTTTTCTTTTGTCTCTTTTTTTGTTTTTGCTGGGTTTACTGCATGATTTTAATGCTGGTGCTTTACTTTTGTTTATTCTTACAGCAAATGTTTGAATCAGGAAAACCAGAGGAGATTTTGGAATCTACGACAGATGCAGCTGATTGGAAACTGGAAGTAGAGCGGGTGATGCCTCAGTTAAAAGTCACCATCAGAACAGATAACAAAGTGAGCATTGGTTGATATTTGTCTGTCTCTCACACTGTAGTAGAAAGGGTTGAAGTGGGCGAGGTTGGTGCCTGAGTATAGAAATAAATCATTGGAAAATTAGATGTCAAGGTAACTGATATCAAGCCTGCATAGTTATGGTCTGGTGGATGTATCTGAACTAAGGTTTCCATATCACTTTGCCTTTGGAGATTAGGGTCTATTTCAGGATAGGCTGCTTCAAAGGGCCATGCGAAGTGTTTAGTTTTTGAGAAATCCATTCACTGAGAGTAAAGTTAGCAGAGAAAATATTCTGAAATGGACCATGGTACAATGTAAGACAGAGAATTACTAGGTCACAGCCATGGAGATATCTGTGACAGAATCCTGTCATATAAGCTGTTATGTTATTTAGGTTATGATATTGATGTGGGAATGCTGATATCAGAAATTGAGCTCCATAGCTCTGAAATGTCATTTACTTATATAACTGATAATTTGGATAATTTGAGCGAGTTACGATGTGTGAGATATTTGACCATTGCCGCCTCAGTAGCATAGTTGTGACTTGCTTACCCACAGGATTGGCGAGTCCATTTGGAACAGATGCACCAACATCATGAAGGCATCGAAACCTCCCTCAATGAGAGCAAAGTTCACCTGGACAAATTACAGGATGAAATCTCTCGTACACTAGAGAAAATCTCCAGTAGGGAAAAGTACATTAACTCCCAGCTTGAGCATCTGCTAATCAACTTCAGACAAGCCCAGGATGCTTTGGCGGAGACCAAGGAGAAATATCGGCAAGCTAGCGGAGGAGTCACTGAGAGGTCACGCATGCTGGCAGAGGTAGGTCTCAACTTGTTTTTCCTTGGTGTATTTAGCATATTATCATCAGTTTTTTAGCCCCAGTGGAGCATACTGTCTGTACAAATGATTTCCATCCTCCTTTGCTTTCTTTGTGATTTTGATTCATTACTGTTCCTCTTGTTTTTTTATTTATTATCTTTTCACATTTCTCTGCTTTGTTGAGTTACTGTTCTTGCATTGTGATACAAAGAGGAATTTTGTACATTCTGTGGTTAGTGTCTCAAATATAACATTTTGTATACCGTAAAGTCACCACTGTGCACTACCATGCCATAAAAAAGAATAGGTGACAGTGTAATCATTCATTTTTTGTAGGATATAAAATTTCAAGCAAAAAGACTCATTCAGAAAAATTAACTCCGGGCAATGCCTTTATTTCACATCACTTAATATTAAAGATATGAATCAGTATCCTTAGCATGAGTTTATGACAGAATGATCAGTTTTGGGGCCCATTCTTAGCGCTTGACATTATACTGGTTATAAAGGGGCCCATTCAATCCCAGAAAACCAGTCCTTTCTGTTGTTTATTTCATGGTACAAAATGTATGGGAATTTTATGTGCTAATGTTATATACAGATTCACTTTGTAGAGGATGATTTATTCAACCTATGGAGAATTTTGAATATTGGTACCTCTGAATGGAGGATTTTTAATATTGGTACATCTGAATTATGTGGCAGGCCTACATACTATGAGCATTCCATCTCATGTATTTCGTATGTGAATTGACTGATGTATGTGTCTGTCCACAGATCACGGAAGAACTGGAGAAGGTGAAACAGGAAATGGATGAACGAGGCAGCAGCATGACTGATGGAGGTAGAGTATGTCTTTGTTACTGAGAGAATCGGAGGGAGAATGGGAACCCCTGAGTGCACTTAATTATTTACATGGAGAAAACCCATGTCAGCTACAAAATGTCTCTTGAAATGCTGGAAGATGACACCTTGGACACTTCTGAAACAAATCTTTACAATTGTGCATGGGGCATCTGTCAACGTCCACAACTTATTTTCTGGTACTTGGCAAGCCAAAGTTGAGTCTCAATAATGCCAGCATGATCACTGTGACGCTTACATCTATGCAGGCAGTTCAAGCAGTCTGTATTCTGCAGTGGTGTTGTGACACTTAGATTGGCTGTTCTCTCCTGCTCTTGTGGTGCCTATAGAACTGAATATATGGATGTTTGAAGAGCATTACCTGTTAGTGTTACAGTACCTGCAGCTGATGGTGATTGCAGTTGGAGTGATCTGTAAAACGGCTAATAGCACTGAATTTCAAAGAAAATGTGGTGAATTCTCTATCTATGTTCAGTTATAGGCCTGCGTACCAAGATTGCTTTGTGGTAATGCCATAACTCAGGTACAGCATTTTTGAGATATTGAAAAAGAAAAACTGTTTATAGTACATGTCATTTTGATAAGTTATACCATTATCATTCTGTTTAACTGATACATATTTCTCTCTCTGTGCATTTCTTTTTTATAGACATTTTCCAATAGCTTTCATGCTTAGGAATGCCAGTCAAGAAACTTTAACTGAATTTTCTCAAATTTCTCATTTACGCTCTTAACAAAGAAGTTCATGATGATATTACCTTGGGCAAAATGTTTAGGTTTCTAACATTGTTTGATTTCCCATACAGCTCCCTTGGTGAGGATCAAGCAATCCATCCAGCAGCTGAAGAAAGAGAACACACAGATGGACATCCGAGCTGGGGTGGTGGAACACATTTTACTACAGGCCAAACTGAAAGACAAGACGTTGCAGAACAAGCAGGTGCATTCTTCAGGTGGCGGCACTGATGGATTCATCATCTAGCAGCTTCAGTTAAACATTTAGACATTCACTGCTATAAACATGTAGACGGGTTGTTATTTGGGTAGGAATTCTGTTGCATTATCAGAGTATGATACTTTTTGTTTTATATTTATTAAACTGCATCACTGTTACCCAACACATCCAAAAATGATTCTCTTTTGTGATGTGAAAGAAACCGTGTGTCCAAGATGAGTGAGGCTGGCCATATTGTGTTTTGCACATGACCACAAAATTTACAAAGTAGTGAAAGATTAAAGAATGGTAGGCTGTTTTAATCCCTCACAAAGTTGCATTTCTTTTATTAGTTTGTGAGAAAATACAGAAAGGATAACCAGTCAGAAAAAATATCATTTTGAAAGCTTATTTCTAGATATGATGCTGATAGAGAATATGCATAGGAATAAGATTGAGATATTTTTCAGTGAATATAAGAGACCTTTAAAATTGTACATATGTAAACAGCAAGATCCATGTTCTGTGAATATAAATGAAATCTTCTAGTAAGCCTGTATATGTGAACAATTAGATATATCTCCTTTGAACATAATTAAGATTTTTGAACTTGTATATTTGAACAGAAAGATACATGTTCTGTGAACGTAATTGAAATCTGTAAGCCTGTATTTGTGGACAGAAGATCCAAGTTCAATGAATTTAATTCAAATCTTTAAGCCTTTTTAAGGGATCGATCAATGTTCCCGGAACACAATTGAGATCTAATTTGACCTGTAAGATCCATGTTTAGCAGAAACACTATCAGGTTGGTTTGGATTATTTGAGAACTGTTATTGCAGTTTGCTAACTTTGACTTACATATTTTGAAAAACGAGAAACTTGTATGAATCTTGCCTGTTCCATAAGCAACAATTTGTATTTTCTAGTTGTCATCGTTGGTGGTTGACTTGGACATGAAAATCTAAGGGGATAGAATTTATAAGAATACTGATAGTGGGAAAGACTCTACAATGGCAAAAAAAAAATGAGGCTGAATGTTTATAAACATGGAATGCCTATGGGAATTATTATAAACTGAGGATTTTCTTAAGTTGTTGACACATTTAATAGATTTCAGAGAACAGGGAAAAATATTAGATATTGGCAAACTAATACAAATAATATAGTACATTTATGTGTATGTTGTTAGAAATGGCAGGGATTAGCCAGATCATGCAGTCAGCAATGAGAAACACCATTTAGGAAGTTTACATCTACTTAATGTTTTGTCTTGATGTGGTATTGAAGATTTCTGTCATCCTGCAGCTTTGTCATTCTGCCATTCAATGATTTCCGTCCAGATACATTGCAGGATGAACTATGAGCACATTCCACAGCCATGTAGGCATGGCTTCCATAACTGTGATATACGTGATGTAATGATTCTTCAATAAATCTCTCAAATCAAATGCACTGGTCTGGATATTTGTTCCTTGTCTTTTACTAATTCTAATTTTGTGTGATCAGTTGCTCGTGGGTATTATTTTGTGTTCTTTTCTGTTTGCCAAAGCATCCGTTTAAAATTTTTGGTCCTTTACTTTATCATTTCATATTCAGTCTTATCTAGTTTCTCCAACAATTAAGGAACGGGGGTCATTGTTTTCTTGTTTTTTGAGGACTGCTTATACAGCTCCATATAGCCCAAGATTAACTCTTATTAAGCAGTAAGCACTGTTTGCCACAAAAGGAAATGATGAATAAAAGGCAATAGTTCAGACGCACATCAAGTACCACTAAAAGGGACTATATCACTTTGTTGTTTTTTACCAGATTTTATTTGTCCAGTGGTTAAAACTGCTACAGAAGTATGACCAGATTGGGCATGTGTACATACATGACATAAATAATGGAACTCGTACACTTACACTTAAAATGGGTATAGTTCACAACTGCAAATATTACAAATATTATTGGTGCATCAAATACAGAACAGACATGTATATCACTACTTAAAGGTGAAATTGACTGTTCTATCTCTCAAACATAACACAGATGATATTACAGTGTATAGGATGTCAGATATATAAATATAGAATGTGATGCACATCAAAATTATAAAGAAAGTCCAGTCTCCTCAACCCAACTATGTCTCCCTACAACGATGTGAAGAAATAGAAAATGTCAAATGCAGCTTATTTTACACTTACAGAAATAAGGAAACATTTAACCAAAATGGGATGTAAAAAATTCATTCTTTATTCCCATGATTCCCTACTGTTTGCAGTTATAAATCATAGTGTTGACTTGTTTGAGATAAGCACTATATGTGTTTATAATTCTTGTGGTAGTATAGAGTGGAACAACACATAGGAAACACATCTAACAGTGCCATCAGTCATCTGACTTTGGACCCTTCCTCCTCCTTAGTTTGATGTAATATTATCTTATTACTGGTAGTTTAATGTAATATTAGTGCCAGACAGGCTGATAACTGGCTTTCACTTTTTACTTGAAATTCAGTAATGGGTTTGCATATATAGTGGCCAACTATTTCAAATGTGTGTCTCTGTTACGATGAACGAATGCATTCCACTGAAAAAAAAACAGTTTTTCATTTTTTGTACATAGACTTCAAAAAAAAAATTAAAATAAAATAAATTGACCCATTTCAATCAACCTTTGCTAAATTAAATGACTGTGCCCTCTTTTTTTTTTTACCATTTCTAGTAATGAGTTGGTAGCATTGATTCTATGTGGATCCTACACAAGAGATTCTACACAAGATCTTTTCACTTGAAGCTAATTCTGTCCTAGCAAAGCAAACTGCACTGTGGAATGAGAGTTAAAAAAAAATTTATGTCAATTTTTGACAGAATTTGACCCCAGCATTCAGCAGAAATAGGAAAGAAAGTGATCTACACATCTTCAAAGTTTCATGACCATCAGAAGTAATTCCACCACAAGCCTGGTTTGTTTATCTCAACATGAAAAAATCACTGAGTGTGGAATAGACAATAATAATCACTGCGATGATCATATAATTATGTCTTCATCAAATAGTGACAGTTGTTGACACAATATGAGTATTGACAACATGGATATACTTATAGGCTATAACTTTGAACGTGTAAATTTGGAGCAAGCAAAACTTATCTTGTCCATAGAATTCAGAATTAAACCTGTGGGTAAACATGATGTTCATGAGTGATAAATATTTGCATTAAATTAGGCCACATTCTCCTGCACGAATAGAACAAAATGATCTGAATAGACCAAAGTCATATTCAATTCTTGAAAATTGTTTTACTGATACCTTAACAAATACACCTGAAATGTAGAAAAATCCATATATTTCAAACAAAGTGGGAAAGTTTCAGGGAAACTTCTTATTGGTATGAGTTGCTCTCTGATGAGAGCCATATCACAATAAAATATAGCATGGCGAACGTGAAGAGAAAAAGCCTATAATGCTGATTATTAACTATAATGTCAGTTAGAATCAGTAACGACAAAATGACATGTTGACGGCATTGCTTAAGAAATATGATTGTCAGCTTTGTCTAACCCACTTGCAAAATGTGTTAAGAAAATAGAGAGGATTAGAATTAGAGCTGGGATATAACATACACAATGTAACTACATATGCACGCCACGTACAAACAAAGTAATATGATGCACTGTATATAGATCCTTTCCACGTTCGTGTTTACTTCCGTGTTTGGATGCAAATTTTTGGTGGGTGGACGCGGAAGCGAAACGCCATAAGTGATTTACTTTCGTGTTTGAAATGTAAACAATGGAATGTGGGGCGGACACGGAAGCGAAACGTCATAAGTCAACGATCTATATAGATGATACATGAAAATATAATTGGATGGTTAAATGATTTTATCAATACGCTCCAAATATTTTGAAAAATTGTGTAACCAATTGCATGACGAAAGTGGAAGACAACACACAATAGACAATTCAATTGAGAAAGTTTGAAAATACAGTTCATAAAATATATAAAGCACAAAAATGTAGAGACAGTTAACATACAAATGTTTCTTGCAAATGATATCTCTATTTCAATCTTCCCTTGGACATGAAGAGCAATGCCGAAAAGAAAAAAGAAAATACATAATCATCTTTATAATAATATATAGTATTGGGTACAATATCATTCATTTTTTAAGAAGCTCAAACTTTGATTCTTTACACCTCGACACATGACCTTTAGCTATGTTGGTGATTAAACATCACCAACACATTTGGCTTTTTGTATGCATGGGACTAACAGCAGGAGTTCAGGAAAGAAAAAATTATATGATGGGAAATTTTACAACCAATAAGTCCACTTTTTGTGAAAAGCAATATTCATAAATGCAAAAGTGACAAATATTGAAATATGGCTACACATGGAATTGCTCAGAAGACAAATAAGTCGTAAAAATAAAGCTAAATGAACGAATGCACAATTCTATAAATAATAATAAATTATATATCCACATTAAGGTATAGAATGGTGCCAAAAGTTCTTTCTCCAAAATTGTATACATTCCTTCTTAATATTTATGACAGGTCAATTTTGTAAAAAGTTTATAACTTCAGATATAGCCAGAATCACAATTATTGTTATTTTTATTGTAAATGTCTACAAAAGACCACAAGTTTCCTCCAGCAAGGTGCCTGTTAGGTCATGACCCCATAGTGTTGTGTGGAGGCTCCTGGGGCGCACGTTCTGTCCACGAGCCGCTTGATATCACCTCGCTGGAAGTAGTCCTTGCAAAGTTTGTCTTGGCTGGCGTCGTAGGGAGGAATAATATCCTTGTACTTGTTCCGTTTCTTTTCTGTGATGATTGCGTCATTTACAAAACCTGAAATGTTACATAAAACAGAGTGTATAAAGGATAATGATGACTGTTTCTGACCAGCCGGGGGACGCAGTGGCTCAATCGGTATGGCGTCTGCTCATGGAGCGATCGGGTTCGACTCGCGGATTCTGCATCGGGGGATGACAGGACATGAAGATCAAAAACCCGCATTTTCAGTGACTCAACGGTCCCCCGGCTTCCTGTGGGTAGGGAAGCCTGATGTCTAGCCCTCTCAGATAAGGGCGAATATATTTCGGAGGTCCTATGTGTACGTTACGCACGTTAAAGAACCCTTGGCAGTTGAAAATCGACAGAGGAGTAAGACTGAGTGCCGCGGTGGGGGCAAAATTTCCAAATTTCTACCCACATAATTTCTCAGCAAAAAATTGGCAACTTCTAAAAGCCGAGATAATCCTATTTTCTTAGGATTGAAAGGCTTAAGAAAAACATCTGACCAGCCTTGTTATTTCCCTTAGCCAGACACAGAGAGGGAATAAATAACTTGTACACTCTTTGTTTGAAATGTATTTTATAGAAAATTACAAAATGAAAATTCATTGTATAAGGAGGTTGTTTGCTTCATATTGTAATCATTTTAGAAAAAGAATCTGAGATCAGTTTTTCAGATGACAAAAAGAAAGGTGGGTTTTTCATACTTTACACTGTTTCTTGGGCAATTCTTGTGTTTGGTAAAAGGAAGTAATAGCGCTAATAAAAAAACACTCCCCATTCTGCACAGGAAACATCTCAATTGCATGTGATGCATTAAACAATGAATTATATTATGAATAAATTTTATTATACCCTAGGCTCACTTCACGTAACCAATTGAAGACTAAGGAGGAAAGAGCACAGCTGTCCAATTTTCATTATTTCTTGGCTTAATGACTTTTGACTTTTGCCCTAAGCCTTGGCTATCTATGATAAAAATAATATTGTGGTGAAAAACCATTACAGTCCAGTGATAGTCCAGTTAGAAGTGTAGACAGTTGCGGGAATTTTCCTAGAGTCAGGTTTAGTTAGGAGAGAGTGTGTGTATGTGTGAGAGAGAAGACAGCGAGACAGAGAGAGGGAGAGAGAGAGAGAGTGAGAGAGAGAGAGTGGGGGAGGGTGAATTTGGCAAGCAGACAGGTATATATCTTATATAAAAAATGACAACGGAAAAACAGGATCATAGACAGACAAGCAGAGAGAAAGAGAGAGAGAAAGAGAGAGAGAGCTCAGAGAAAGTAGACAAACAACAGACAGATGTACATACAGGGCGGTAGACATGTGGACAGACAGGCTGATGGACACACAGACAGACAGACAAGCAGATCAACACACTGAACTGCAACTGGATGACAGACTGACAGATAGACAGACAGGCAGACTCATAGGAGGACAAACAGGCAGACAAACAGATATACATAAAGACAGACAGATAGCTATATCAAAAGACACACAAAAAACAGACACAAAGACAAAGGCTGGATGAACAAATTGATGGACGGAGAGATAGATAGATAGACAGACAGACAGACAGACAGATGGATAGATAGATAGATTGATAGACTTCATTTCATATTTTATCGTACAAAGTGGCTGCGAAACAACTACAAGGAGAAGTGCACCTACCAGTCTCTCGCTCTCTGATCTTGGAAACATCAGGTGTTGGTTTACATCTCCGCCTCACACTCAGCTTGTTCACTGTTTTGTTTGATTTCATTTCCTGCAAGCATTCGTGACAACAAGACTTAATAAAGCTTATGTATTTAACTGCATTAAATAACAAACATTCCTAAATCTGTAACATCACACAAGCTCTAAGCGCTGTACAAACATTAGATGTTCATATGGGATAAGTGTCTCCCGGATGGTTGCTGTGGCCATGGGGTTTGGCATCTGCTATTTCGTGAAAAACTCATTTCGTAAGAACAAAGATTCGCGTTTCAGGTCCTAACTTCAGGGGATGGGAAGGATTTGAATTCATTAATAGAACCTGCCTGCTTTTTTTTTTTCCTTTCCAGTGACACATCAATCCCCTGGCTTCTCGAGTAGAAATGCCTGAAGTCTAGCCTTCTCTCAGATGTCCAGTGTGAATGTTATGCACGTTAAAGAATTCTTGCTAGTTACCATCAGACGAGGAGTTGGTGGAGCCGTCACTGTCAGGACAAAATTTCCAATTCAAATTTTTTTTTCTATAAAAATTCTTCTCACCAAAAGCCTGGCAGCGTTCAAAGCGAAGATAATCCTTCTTTTTTTGCGGGGGGGGGGGGGGGGGGGGGGGGTTTAAAAAA
>JBCAUA010035373.1:0-12153 GCA_038406235.1 Peronia verruculata | reverse complement strand
AAAGGAGGTTTGAAAAGTCCCCCCCCCCCCCCCCCCAAAACAAAGAGAGAAAAAACAAAAACAATTTGTGGTCTTACTTTCCAGGTAAGCCTTGCAAATGTGCACAGCTGGCAGTTGGTCAAGGTTAACCACCTGACCTTGAGCTTGGTGAAGGACCCACAGCAGCTGCCACATGCTGTCCATGGAGACGCAGGTGTAGGGCATATCTGCCATGAACTGCCAGGAACCCAGTCTGTCAAAGACAACAACATCGCAGCACAATAAGTATATGCTCCAGTACATAAAGGGATTCTGCTGTGACGTGAAAACAATGTCCGTGCCACAATGCTTATTTTCAGAAGAGACAAAAATCGGATATCAACTTCAACATGGTTGAGAGAAAATGGATTCTATGAGTACTTGAGGTAACCTTACTGGGCTCCTTCATCTTTCAATCAATATCACAGACGAATCATTTATTCATGGATTTATTTGGAAGTCAGTGTCAAAATGCAAAAATAATTTAATATTCTCTGCAATATGAGCTCATTAATGAGTGTACAGTGTAAGGATCTATAGCAACATTGATGTCCAACACAAAAAACCAGTGATATGTGTTTGTGAAATAACTGAAGTTTCTGAAAGATCATCTTTTCTGGTTACGTTCTATGTACGTCTTTAATCTCCTATTGGAGGTTATCTCGACTCGTTTCTGGTGCATATTTTATCCACATTTAATTGCAGATTACCACACAGTCTTGGCAAAGTAACAATGAACACACAAAATAAAGACAAAAAAACATGAAAATCAACAGCTGTGTAGTTATTTGTTTACTTGTGACTCTGGTGGTTAAAACTGAAATAAAAGACATCACACAACCACAATGCAGTGAGCGCTCTTGAAAAAAAAAAAAAAAAAATCAACAGTGTAATAGTGTTCGCAGAAACTCTGAATGTCTGTGAAGGATTAACAGTGTAGTATTTAATTCAAATTTGCAAAGGTAGGGTATCCAATTTGAGACTGATGTTGGAATACAGCTAGTTGATGATCAAAAGCAAATGTATCTAGAGTTCTTAGGAGTGTTGATTTCATTTAAATTTGAGTTTTTCACCAATTATTTTTGTATGTATCTTCTGAAAATTGTGAAGCCATCAGATGCGGTATGTCACAAATATCAGTGATAATAGATAATATACCACGTCGATAAAAGCATACTGGTGACAGAAAGAAAAAATGAGTTTAATCACTTAGCAGTCCACAGGTGGATGAAGGGGAAATAAGGCTGTCACATAACTAAAAAAGTCAGATATATAGTGATTTATCTGGTTGGCATCTGATTGTGCAGCAGAGATGATAATATCAAATAAGTGTAAAATGAGTACAGAAAACTGTGATTCTTACAGCAATATAGTAATTAAAAAAGTGTTTACATCAAAGTGAGACTATAACGTTAAGAAAACAAAGCATGCAACTGCAGCATTATAAAACACAGATGTCTGCAAAAAATTTAAAAAAAAAAAAAAAAAAAGAAAATGAAGGGAAAACAGGAATTAGCACAGACTGTAATTATCAATCTTGGATTGACATTTGATTTTGTAAAAATCCATTCTCTGTGAGATTTAATTTTACTTTCTACCATTAACTGATAGAAATGACAAAATTTTTGAATAAAATAAATTTGTACACATTTCATTAACAGAAAAATTCTTCAATTGCTAGACTTTTTCTCTTTGTGAGAGTACAATTCAAATACATCTGCCTGTAAAGTATCTTTGTTTCTTTGTAAAGAAAAATATACTGCAATCAAAACAAACCCTGCTCCGCTTGCAGGATAGCGAAATGATAGCAATCAGTCAGTCAGGAAAAATGAGAAGATGGTGGCAAAACTAAAGTGGAGCGATGATAAAAGATTTTTAGTTTTCTACAGTTGGCATGTCTAACAGGAAGTTAGACATGTTTACTGTGATGAGAAAAGTCCTGATCTAGTGCAACCAATATCTGTATTTGAAAAAGAAAAATCCTTGAAATCCTTCAGAAGTCTCATGAAAGCTGACAAATTTTCAAAGACTTCAGCAACAGTGAAAAGTACAACAACATCAGTACAAATGTGGCTATTTAAAAACATGTAAAAAAAAAAAAAAAAAGGATAAAAAACAAACAGCAGCTGACTGAACTATTAAGCAGAGAATGAGTGTGCCTGATGATGATCACTCGCGATGAAATCTAAAACTTTATCAAATTTCTTTATGAATTACCGCCTTTCTGATAGAGAAAGCAGACACTGAAGAGGCACACAGTTAACAACGATGACAAAAAAATAACTCACAAGTTTGATCCTTTAATGCTGGATCAGGAAAAGGAACAGTTCCCATGAGACAAATCTTTTCATTTTTTTTTTAGAGAAGACACACGCACACCTAACAATAATACATGAGATGTTTTGTTTTGCCTTTTAATTTACCATTACAACTTTCTAACTTTGCCTACAAAAAGATAATGTCACTAAACAAAAACTGAACACTGTAATTTTTTGGAAACAGAAAAAAAAAAAATATAAGATATTATTTCCTTAAGATAATCAAGGTAAGAACACTAGCTGTGTTTCGACTCCTGGCCAAATAGCAAGCATAACTTCAGAAAACCCTTGACCCAAAACATAAAATGCCAATAATAAAATTATTATTAAATTTAGGTATAACTGTCAGCATAGATCCTCCACTATGGTACTGTTTGTTTTCTGTTGGGGTTTAACGACACATCAGAATGATCACGGCTATATTGTGCCAAACAAGGTTAAGATACGTTTACAGATCAAGAAGAGGAGAGCAGAGGACAGAAGCAAGGTGAGAGAAGAGATGTCAAGGATGGCATGCCATGGAAGATGTCCCACCAATGGCAGGCTTTCCCCACCTGCAGGACCCCCGCGGGGGACTCCGTTATCATATAAAAGCCTGTGTTTAAAACTCAGTGTTCTCTTCCCACAAAATACAACTGACTGTCATTAATATTTTTATGTCTTTCAGTCAAAGATACATCAACGTGAAATGAATCAGTATTCTGTTTAATGATGAAGCAAGTTGCTTAAACTAATACTGATGCATTGATACTCAGATTGGTGTATGTTGACATTTTGAACCACCATTTTAAGTTTAGATGTATCAAAACTAACAACTTATTTGAGGGAAATTTGTGAATTGTGGTGAAGTGAGAGATACAGAAAGAAACACTACCCAATGCACAAGTAAAGCTGAGACTCTGACTTACTTCTGTGCTGTCAGGATGCTGTAGGTGGCTCGCATGAACAATTGGTCAAACTCTGCCTGTAGGCCTTCGATACTGGACGTTGGAGCCAGTGGCCAGTAGTAGATCTTGAAGTTCAGCCAGTGGTCAGACACAAATGACACAGTTTGCCTGTGGATGGAGTCAAATAATAGATGTTGTTCTATCATGTTGCTCTCCCTTGTATATGGAGCATTTCTTTCAATTTCCTCTCTTACTATATTTCTTCCACAGATTGTGACAAATACCCCTCATGTTATCAGTTGCCTGTTGATCCAATAACTGGATACTTAGGCAGGCTGAGGAATAATTTAGCTTAGCAAAAAGAATACTGTAGTGTTGGAGAAGCTGGATGAAGGAAAGAAAATATGTCGTTAGATGAATCATTGACAGACAAATGTATGGATGGAGACAACGAAGGAGGAAATTGATTTATGCGTGGGTGGATTAAATGACAAGCAAATGGATGCGCAAATAGCATGATGGATTAAAAATGAAAATTCAACTTACACAATGACAGTTTTTCTTTTCTTTTTGACTAATACTGTAATAGTTTTACATTCCTAATATCTGTCAAAATTTTACATTAAATGAAAAAACAAGAAGATCGAACAAATATACCACAATAAAAGGATTTCAGCATGTTGTGGAATGCTGTAAAACCTAAGCTTATGACTTTAGTAAGTCTTTTTCCAAGAATTAATCAACAATTGGTTTTAGAAACAGAGACAAAACTGCCATTTAGAAAAAAATTGAATATGTATTCACTTAAGCCTAGAGGTGTTAGTGAGCTCTATTTTCAGGATAATCATATTTTCTGGTCAGAAGTTTTATTTTTATTAACTGATAATTAAAAAAAAATACAACACCCCTATTCCTCACCTTCCAGATGCAAGAGGCATATTAAATATACTGAAATCTAACTATAGAACAATGACACAGTATAAGGACAGAGAAACTTGATTTATCTACCTAATGAGCCGACCAAGACGTTTGTTGAGCTGTCTGTATCGAGCCATGTTGTATGTAGCCAAGCCTGCCCCCAGGAGCTGGATGAACACTGTCGCAAAGGCAAACAGGCGAATCATCATTGGTTCTGTGCTGCGACGAACATTGTAATCCATATGCCCTGTCATAAACACAAAGAAATGAATGAAGATGGTATGAAAGAGAATAAAACTAACAATCAATGACAAGTTTTTTTCCCTAGCTGATGTCATTTCTGTTTAACTTTTCTCAATGATATTACAATCATGTTCTGCACAGCCTGAATATTTTCATGATAAAGGGAATGAATCAGAGACATTTTGACATGCAAAATCTTAGACCACCTATTGAACAACAACGATATTTCTTCACTGGAAAACATAGCAAAACTGGATCCTTTGATAGTAGACAACAAGGCAGAATCATTGTTTCAAGGAAAACAGCAAATTGTCTGACAGAAGACAACAAGAAAATTAAATTGTTTGATGGTGAAAAAAGAATGTCCGGATAACAGGGAAAATATATAGCAAAAGGATTTGCTAAGTAGCAGATGACAGTAAAGATGGCACATATTACAGTGATTATACAATGCAAAGGCTAGAAAAGAGTGATTGCTCCAGGTCATGTATCAGTGCACAGTGATCACAATATCACGTCCAATTTTTCAGTTCTGAAACTTTTTTTTAACAATCCAATGGCAAATGGTAACTGTGGGCTGTTTCTCACCTGACTCGTCAATGGAAGCCAACAGAACATGGGCGAAAACATCTGCCAGTGGGAACTGGCCTAAGAATGCGACAAGATCATTTTCATGTAGATATAGCCAAGCATTGGCCGGATCTTCATCCTGGCAAAGGGGACATAAATTTTGTCATGTTTTATTTTGGTACAAACAATAAACCTGTTTGATATTCATCCTTTTCACATTTTATTTTAACAAAAGAGAGTGTAAAGGGACAATGCTACTTTCATCCTCAAAGTCAAAGCAAATACTGGCTGCAAAGTACTTCAATAATAACACCAAATGTAAAAAAAATGTAAAAATGTATGACGCAATGGTACCTTACACTTACATACGCTAACATATAATTCTATTGGCACATTATACATTTTTAATGACAAAATTTCATGTTTCTCATGCTAAAAAATGTCAGACAACAACAGTAGCATGTTGGCATAAGTCTGACTTATATACTATAGTAGAGCAATGACAATGTCTTCTGATGGCCTACCTCTTCACCATCTGAATCCACCAGAATCCAGGCTCTCTCTTCTTGCATGCTCTGCTCTGACAGATTTGTGCGCATTTGACACATAAACTCTTCCCGTGCTCTGCAGGAGACAAAAATCAAAATATTACAGACATTTGAATCTCTGATAAGAACAAGCTACGTTATTAATTCATGCTATGTTTATCTGACCAAATTCTCAAATTTATTTACACTCGTTTTACACAATGTTTCTGAAAATGAAAAATATTTAATGCTGGTTTCTTTCACTTAACTTTATTGTATGAGAACTATGAAAGATCAAGTTTTAACATTTTTAATTACATGTCAGTGATATAGCATGTGACCAGATGGGTCATAGGCAGGAGATAGAATTTATCATAAGAGAAAAAAATATCTTTTGATTGACAAATTTATACTTTTTCTCAAACTATCAACCAATCAATTAACCCAACCAAACATACCAAATCAATCAATGCCCGAATCAACTAACCAATTAACAAACCACCAACTAACTAACAAACCACCAACCACCAACCAACCAACCAACCACCAACCAACCACCAACCAACCAACCAACCAACCAACCAACCAACCAACCAACCAACCAACTAAACAACCAACGAACAAACAAACAAACAAACAACAAACAAACAAACAAACAAAAATAACAACAACAACAAACAGTCTCAAAACAAATGCAAACATCTCTTTACAGAATCCTTTCAGTTTGTCAATCAGTTTGGAATTCATCCCTTTTCTTAACTTCTTTCCATCACTGAATGAACTTATGTCTTTTCTCCAGCCATTCTGCTCATTCTATCGACGCCAATCATCACAATAAACTTTGATTTTCCTCTCTCTGTCTTCCTGAGGCCGATTGTATAGATCTTATCAAACGGGTTTGCGCATGGGAAAGATTGGACATGTAGGCTTTTGCCAAATGAAAATAACATTTTCAACAAAATCTTTTCATAAGTAGCTGTCAATATTTACTTTTCTGCATTCCAGTAGTATATGACAAATCATGGAGTACCTTTCTTGAACAACAATAAATTCAAACCTGTATGACAGATATCAACCTTACATGATACTCCAATCAAAAATAACTGATATTCCTAGAATCTTTTCGTCCTTGGCCTGTCACCCGAAAGGGACATAATGATCACTCTTGTCTCCTCCAACCCAATAATACTATGTGAAACACGTTTTGCAAGATTGTTATAGCATAGCAATGGTTTCTACTTTTTGTGGCGTGTTAGCTCAGTGATTTGTGCTGCGGCCTTTGGAAGCAGAGGTCGTTGGTTCGAATCTCAACGGTTGCATGTTGTACCCTTAGGAAAGATACTTAAGACACACTTTTCCTCAGCCCACCTATCTGTAAAACGGATACCTGATGTGTATCGGGGGAAATATATTGGCTCTGCACTGCGGCGATGCGGTCTGAAATGGCCAAGCCAGTTTCCCCTCTTGGTGGTCAAAGGATGGTACTTTTACTTTTCACTTTTTCTTTACTTCCAGGTACAAAACTTGCTCCAGATCTTCAACATCCCCCAGATCGGTTACTCGGCCACCAGTATGGACCTCAGCGATAAGAGCCACTACAAGTACTTCCTGAGGGTTGTGCCCTCTGACCGCCATCAAGCCCAGGCTCTGGTGGACGTTGTCGTTAGATTTAACTGGACGTACATCTCCACTGTGCATTCGGATGGTAAGTCACAGAATCCGTCTGTATGTGTATCATTCTTTTGGTGGATGGATAGATGGGTGGATGGATAGATGGACGAATGGATGGGTGGATAGATGGATGGATGGATGGTTGAAGGGGTGGATGGTTGAAGGGGTGGATGGATGGATGGATGGATGGATTGATGGATAGATGACTAAGGAATGTACCCTGACTCTCTGTGGATAAGCCAATACATGAGGGACTTGTCCTATCACGAAAATTACGGCTAAAAATAGTGTGTGTGTGTGTGCGCGCGCGCGTGCGTGTGTTCTGCTCTGTTCTGATTCGTCTAATGTTAGTTCTACTGACATTGCTGATTTCCAACATCATTCTTTGTAAATAGCTGCCATATTCTATTCTGTCAATTTAACACATATGTCTATTTAACCATCACTTGAGCCCGTTGCAAACAACAGGAGTCTTTTTGATAAGGCAATGGCACTTCTAACATGAATCCTTTCTTATAATGTTTGCAGACTGTGACAGATATAATTATTTCGCTTACACCGTGAAACATGACATCACGCCGTTGTGTCAATGACACAGACCATTTCTCTCTGACAATAGAGTAGTATTGAAACTCAAGATCTCAGAACTTTGACTTGCTTTTCTCTGACATGTGTACTGTTATTTTTTCCATGAATGTAGCACAGACATGGAAAAAGTAGCAGAACACACGTTAATGTTCTCGAGAGAAGTGAAAAAAAAATCAATAAGAGCTAAAGTTGAAAGATAGAGAAAAGGTTGCTTCAGACATAAAATACACTTTTTATGACAAAATAAAAACAAAACAACAACAACACAACAACAACAGAAAGCACAAAGAGAAACAAAAACAGAACAGAAAGAAACACAGAGCAAAACTGAGAAAATGCTCGTCCAGTAATTTAAACTCTTGTATCAAAAAGACCGGGACAACTTCACAGCTGATTTTGTCCAGATTCAGCTCACATACAGAATCCAACAAAATGTACATATTCGGGATATAAATTTCACTTATGTAGCAACCATAACTTTGCCAGACCCCCTCCCCCTCTCGCAGATTTTCAACCAGAATTTGAAGTCATTAATGTTCTTGAGCGCGCATAAGTATCGTTATAACCGAGACAATTCTCATAACTACAACGCTATCTCGACCGGAAATCCTCCACAGTGCCTGTGTCTCACAGTTGCCCACAATTGAACTCAGATCACAATAACAACAATTTATGTGCAAGTAAAGGCTATATTGCAGTGAGCTCTTACTGTTTCACTCAGACTCCAGTGATAGAAATTCTAGATGTATATCCTGGAGTGAGATTCGGTATTCTCTGAATCTAGACTGCGAAATAAAAATAGGTCCATAAATTTCAGGGAAAGACTTTTTTTTTTACCACTACTTCCATTTCTTAACACTCGGCTTGCTTGTCGACGTGTCCCGTTTGTTCCTTCGCTCGTTTTCTTCCTCGACAGAATCTTATCTATTACCATTCCTATCACAGATCTGCCTCGTGGATAAGATTCTATATCTTCACAAACTGGAAAGCCATCCAGTGCAGTGGAGTCGCTGTGATATACCGGTTGTGTCGAAGTGTGCAGACCGAGGCAAAAAAAATAATTTGCATGGCGAGAATCGAGCTCCAAATTTTAGACAGATCCAGGAAATTAAATCAACATTTTGAACCAGAGACATTTTACAAGTCTTAAGAACGAAAAGACACTCAGTGAAATTTAATTTGGTTAGCTTCTCTTTTCTTTTCTGGCATAATGTCATTACACAGAAAATCGAACTTGCGCGCGCACACATTGGCTCATACAAATGGCCCAAAAGTAATTAGACAGTAAATATTTTTGGGCGCAAAATTCACAGATCTTATAATTTTAAGGGGCACTTTAGCAAAGCCGTTGGCCTAACAACGGAAATACATCTTCCGAAGGAGAGATAGACACACACACACACATACAGAGAGAGAGAGAGAGACAGACAGACAGAGAGAGAGAGACAGACAGACAGACAGACAGACAGACAGAGAGAGAGAATGAGAGAGAGGATAAGGAAAGACAATGTCAGAGGAGTAAACTATTGTCTTGGGTCGAATGACAGACGAGTAACTTAAGTTTGAGATTGCCAACCAGATGGATGAAAAGACAAAGGTTTAGTTGACACAATTGTACATATGCCATCACTAGCAAGGTCTCCCGTTCTACGAACGGGGGATATAGATAAAAATGATAAACTGACATTGACCATTGTCTGTGAAAAATGGTAAAATATAAGACTTATCTATCTCTGATTTTTGCACTGTCTATATCTAGAATCTAGATTCTACCTGCTAAGAGAATCTGAATCATTATAATCTACACCACAATTATAAAGCTAGGAAGAATTTCTACAGCTACACTATAATAACACAATCATACACATAAATACTTAACACAGTGATGGCACACACAAATTCTTAACACAGTGATGGCACAACTTGAAAACAGCGCAGGTCAATGCTGAGTGGCGAGAGTGATGTAAACACCTCGGTGGCCTGCTTGCGAATCGTGAGTGAACACAAAGTACAGTCAATTGTTTATTATTTACACACACACACATGGCGGACGAAATGAATGATAGTTCGGCATTAAAAAAATAAATGAAAACAACTGTGTAAATTCAATCCAAAAAAAAAAAAAAAATAAATAAATAGATAAATTTTTTTTTTTACGGTGCTTATGCATGTATGATGTTTTAGCTCTACCACTCGTACTCGGCAAAGGGAGGTTACTTGGCTGACACTGACACACAGCTGATTAGAGATCCTTGTCATGCGTTGTTGAGGGAAATTTCAGACTTCATACTTTACCCAGAAAACAGACTTTTTAGTAGGTCAAAACTTCTCTGCTGAACTCTAACTTGCCAGCATTTCTATATACAGATAGTTACGACTCACAATTTGTGATACATTTGGGTAGAGAAATGGGACACGATGCAACCCCTCCCCCCCCCCCCCCCTCCCCCTCCAATTTGTTATAAAGAACGATCATTATACTTTGTTTATGAGCACCTGCCACTATCGTCAAGAAGAGAAAGGCAAAGCTCAATGAGAGAAACAATGTACTTTAGTTGTGTAGCTTTAGATAACAAGACAGCCTATTCATCTTTTGTTGCCGTTGTGTGTCATTTCTTCATCATGTCACCATAAACATCACTACAGAAACGTTTCTGTTCTATCAACTCTAGCTGACGCTGTTAAAGTTAATTATAAAAAAGCATGACCGCATATACTGGCTTTGGAAGTGAAAGGGTTAACGGAATGGCTGAATGGAGAAATAAAAAGAGGGGGTGAAGGGTGGACGTTGACTGTCATGTTAGATGGATGTGAGTGTGGTATATTCCTGTGAACTGTGGTGCAGTTGTCGGTCATGGCTTCTTGCTCAGTTTGTGTACTTGGGCTCGATGTTTTATTGTAAGTAAAACCCATGGTGTACGTGTCAGTCCCAACCCCATTGTTTGTCAGTGTGTGAAAAGTCTAGTTGTCCGTAATGGTTGGAGGATTTGGTAGGGGGCGGGGCGTGTTTTAGACTTAAAACCGCTAGCTGTGGGCTAAATGTTCTGGGAAAGAAAACTTCCATTTCGTGAGCTCAGTTCTTTGTTGTCCTATCTCCATTTTTAACATCGTGAGAAAACTGATGAGTTGTGTTTAGCAACTGTTTTTGTATATAGGAGATAAGACTAAATTATTTTCAAAATATACCTGTTTGGGCGAGTGATAGGTGAAATGACTACAGTAAATGGTAGATTAACTATCCCTTTCTCGCATGACATATGTCATAATATATATCTCCAAATCGCCCAAAATGGAGATAGGACAACAAAGAACTGAGCTCACGATTTGTCATTTTAGACCAAACCACTGACAGTAGCAGTAGAAATGTTCTGTGAAGACTCTAGTTGTCAGTGGGATGGAATCACTAAGATTCTTGAGATTGGTTCAAAAGATCTGATTGCGTGTGTTATCCAGCCATATCACCGCTTGCACTAGTACCAAGTTCGATGGCCAACCTAAGACTTAAAGATGGCATTCTGCAGTGGCTCTTTCGCTGAAAGGCTGCGAGGCGAACTGAACATTAGAAATGCATGCATGATATCTGAGAATCTATGGACCTCGATACTCCGATATGCACAGAAACCCAAACCAGTGATCACTGTATCAGTATGTTAATACTACATATACCATCACAGCATGAGCTAAGAGTGATCTTAATAGTTCGTTATGATGCATAAACAGAAGGCTAAGTTCATCTATGCACAAATAGCTTGTCTATGCACTGGTGTACCTGCGTTGCAGATTTGATGATCATCGTTAAAGCGTTTGGTGGAAAAGAGAAAAAAATGATAACTAAACACAATAATGTGCAATAGAAGGTTAATGACAGTATCATAGCGAGGATCAACGGTAGTATAACTGAAGAAAGGGACGGGGAGTGAGGGTGGAGGCAATGAAATAATGACACTTAACTAGATGTAGATCATTTCGGTACTAAAATGTGATTTTGAGGATCAACTGTTGCATGACGGAGAAATATATATTTTTTTAAACACACCAGGGAAAGAGGTTGGGGGGGGGGGCGTTCAGCTATTAAGGACGCTGACCACGATCGTTCCAGTATTATAATGTGATTGTGGGGATCAGCTGCTGCATGACATTTTTTTTAGAGAACGGGAGAGAGTTGCTGAGGGCTGTCATACTTGTGAGGTGCCCGAGCCTTTTTCATTACACAACTTTTGAGGTCATGACTGCTAGCAATGGGGACGACTGTGCAGTTGTCTGCTGTCTTCCTCTCTTTTTATCCCCGTCTTTGTTCGCTTCTTGTCACGATTGGGGGCTATCTGACACATGTTGACGGCCTATCTATCTATCTATCTATCTATCTATCTATCTATCTATCTATCTATCTATCTATCTATCTATCTATCTATC
>JBCAUA010035362.1:0-12153 GCA_038406235.1 Peronia verruculata | reverse complement strand
TCGTCTCGTTCAACTTCCCTTCCCGCTGTCGAGCAGTGGATCACTTCCCGGGAAGCAAAGGCCAATGCTTTGCCCGCAGGAAACGAGTACTCGGCTCGTCTCGTGCCCACCCCTAGCATTTGGAATATGGATGAAACAGGCTGATGTAAATCAACTCAACAAAAGGGGATAGGGCTATTGTGGGACAAAATTAATGACTCCAAGGAAACATGTCACTTTCCTTTCCTGCATCAGTGCAGGAGGTTATAGAATTCCTTCCCTTTGTGTTGGTAAGGGCAAGACTGTCAATTGAGCTCAGTCTTGAACAACATGTGATGTCACAAGGGATCGTCTAGACCCTCTCAGAAAAAGGTTGGTTGACAAACATTTGGTGAGAAGTGATTTGCCAGTGTTGCTTTAAAACATTGCAGTTCAGAGAGGCCACAGTTACTTTTTTTGAACAGCCATTTAGGCCCATGAAACTATCCAGCTACTGGAAATGGCATAGTGCTTTTGACCCTGCCTTTTCACACAACACCAAATAATTTTCAAGCCATTCAAAAGCTTTTTTGAACTGGTAAGTGGTATTTTTCACACATATAATGATAATGCATGGTTCACAATCTGAAGATCTTACATGATTCGTCCTTGTCATTTTGTTCTCATTTTTTCTATGTGTCCAAACCCCAGATTCTATCAGTAGCCTTGTTTCTTAAATAAATAAGATTTACCCCTGTAGTGAACAACGGTATATATAACACTGCTTTTCATACAAAAGGTCATGATTATCTAGGTAGTATTAGGTTCTATACATTCAGTTCATCCTCTATCTCAGTACTGGTACTGTTCTTAGAATGAGCGTAATTTGACAAACTAAACACATATAGTCAGTAAAGCAACATTGTCCAAATTATTCAAGGAGGCCTTGACTTTGACTATGACAAGAACATGTGAAGAAGTTTTTGCTTATGACGAGCATTCATCCAGTGAACAGGGATGTCATCATTGTCACTCTAGAAGAACTGGAATCATATAAAGGCTTATACACACACATGACATAGGCTGATTTTATTTTTTTTAGCTAAAATTAAGGATTAACTCAGGCAACAAGCTAAAATACCCAGAGGTTTATATTTCCTGAATATTTCTCTCTAGATCTAATAGTAATTCAGTAGAAAACACTTAAACTGAAAACGGCTAAACTGAAAACACAGCTGAACTAAACGAAAATTTAACCCTGTTTTTTTCTCTTTTACTCTATGTTAAGTGGGCTAGCGATAAACTGAGGTCAACATTTGTGGGAACATGGCAGAACCAAAAACAATGAGCTTGATTTTAGTAGAAGCCTGCAACCTATTGTTAATCAAACACACTTAGTACTGACAAGCCATCCTCTAACCATCAGGCCAGTAGGCATTGAAGACAGAGATGAGGTAGGGGACAGGGGAATTGTGTCAGTAAATCAGGTGCGCATTGTCTGCGGAATCTAAATTTTACTGGCAACACCTCATTGTTATGCGCGCTGTCTGATGCTGCATGTGATGTTACGGCAGTGTAATTTCAGATGATCCACATGGTTGGTTATTAGTTAGTGAAATTTGACCCTACAGAGTTTGTTCCTCTCAGCTGACAACCTCCACTATACGAGTATTACTAGTTTAGTTTGGATAAATCAAAAAATGTTTAAACGGAAATATGTCTGGTCCCTGAAATTTTGGTTTAAGTGTCTTCCACTGTAGCAGAATCCCTCACAGACCTGCAATAATCAGTTTTACTCCTGAGGTTATTAAAAAAGGGAAAATTCATGTGTTTTCATCAACAACAAACAAATGGGTAATCCCCACTAATAAAAGTGATCAGGGGGCATGGCACTTATCTTATAATCCAATGAAGTTGGAATCGGCAGGCATTTAAAATTCAAATAAAATTACAGACTTAGGCGACTGATACCCAATTGTGTTATAGGCTACTCATTATTTTGATTAAATTTTCAGAGTTGTTTTATTTTTTTAATGCCAAGCTGTCATTAATTTTGTCCACCATCACTTCTATGTGGGACACATGACGCGTTCAAAATACGTTGTCTTTGAGTAATATTCAGTTTAATGAACCAAAATATCAGCATCGAGGTGCTCATGCTGGCAAAAAAATTTGAGTCGCAGGACTATATATTTTAAAAATCCTCCCACGGAGGCCGTGGGGTACCCAGCTGGTATTATATATTGCATTAGGCCCTCTAAAATGTGTAAGATCTAAAATATAAAATATAAATATAACGTATTTATCATCAATAAGAAAGTCAAGCGCTTGTCCCTACTAATGCTGCTATCCAATTAACACACTTTTACCTTTATCTGTGGGAAATCGATCAAGTTGACCGAATTGTATTAGTGACCAAAACTTATCCTTAAAACCAATATTTTTTTTCAAAACTCCATGATAGATTGACACTTCGACCTATTTGATTATGAGACTGAGTTTGGTCGGCTAAAAGCAATACAGTGGGCAGCATTGACATTGTTCAACTTTGCCTGTCTCGCATGTGGCTCAATGTTAGGGCTCGATGTGTTCCTGACGACACATTTGTTTTTTTAAATCATTTACTAGAAATATGCAAATAAATGGAAACAGATCAAATTTTTATCAAAAGGGTCAAATTAAGTTTAAAAACAACACACTTACCTTCAGTTCACATAAAGTTGATCCCAGGAAAAACAATGTTTTTTTTAACAGACTCGATGTGTGATTTTGTCCAAGTGCATATCAGTCATATGGTCTGACCAAAGCTAAAAACCTGTTTTTCCATTTTAATTTTTTTTTTCATCTGAGCATGTGATTCTATTCCTAATACTGGAAATCAGAAGGTCATAGGTCGTTCGTTACCTCATTTTTCATGGTATTTGACACTGTATGAACTTCAGGTGTTTTTCCTGATTTAAAAAAGGCCATTTTTTTCATCAATTAACAATAGAGAAACCTCCAAGATCCAGAAAATTTATTTTTTAAGACCTATCTCTCAGAATCTTTGAATGCTTAAGTGGCTTTTTATTAGTTTTTTTTACTAATTTTTGTTTCATCATTTTCAGAGTCAATGGTGTATTTCTAACATCGACCTCAATTTAAAAAAAAAAAAAATTGTTAAAAAAAAAAGAAAAAAGTTTTTGAGTTTTCTAGGTTCTTTAATGACAAAACCAAAAGAAAAAAGTAAGATATCAACATACAAATAGACTCTGTGAGAAAATATTGACTTTAAATATTGGTTTTGCTATGACACACTGTTCTGTGGAATCCCCCTGGAAGAAAACATTAAAAAAAAAAAAAAATTCATTATGTACAAGAATAACACTAATTTGGTCACATGAATTATTTATCAGCTTAGGGTCAGATGTTCTAAGTTCGTTTGTCTTAATATCATATATTTTTGATGATGTGACATATAATAATTCTTTGTGGATATTTTTGACAAATTTCAGTTCTAAAATGTCCAAAAGTATGCTGTAAGGAGAAGCTGACTGTAAGACCTGCACTGATATCTTTGGCACCTGGGTGATATTTTCACAGTGGAACAGGTTTGCACCATGGCCACAGATCTGAACAAGAAAGCTGATATGATTGAATTGATTGCAAGCAATTTCTTCTGTTATTGACTCCACAAAATTATATTTAGTATTTAGTGGTTGGTCCTCATTATAATATACATGTATTCTGAAATAGCTCTTGAGCCATAAAAGCTTTCCATGGTCAGAATCCTATTACTTTATGAAGAAGTAATTATTCTCATCCTGTTTATTTTTGTGTCAAATTTTGGTGGATCAGTTGTGTTATAATAGACTGTATTATAGAAGAGTCCACTCAAATTCTGATAATTCAAATAAAAACGCACAATAGATTTTTTTTCCTCTTTACAGCTATTAGATGCTTTCGCATAAATAGAATCCATAATCGCAAAGCTCCCTTTACTCAAACCAATCAGCGCCGACACAATGGTAGAAATCGGCTGTTGTCCTCTCCACATGACAGTTTCCAAAAATGTAGGTGCTGCTGGTTTCAAAACACAGGAGACAGTGCTGCTGATGGGGTAAGAGGGAATAGGCAGACATACATGTATTGAGTGTAGGCCTTATGTGTGCAGTAGGGTTTGGGGAGGGGGAGGGGTTGGGTGAACAGTGTACAAGTTCCAACTCTGCCGAGCAATCGATCGATTAATAGTAAAGCATCCCGGCAGAGTCTACAGTTCAGGTATTCACATACACATATACTACACATGTCCATGTATTACGAAGTATGTAGGTATGCTATGACTAAAACTTAATTAACAAGCGGACTTGACTGTATTATTTTTTATTGCAGAATTTTGATTACTTGAAACTGAAATGTGAAACTAGATTAGAAATGCTGGCTGCCCTAAATCTTATAACTTTTTTTTTCTTGTCTTGGGTACCACTGTTATCACTCAGTGTTGTATGTGTTTGGAGGAATTCATCGTGCATCAAGAGCAGGACTCCTAGGGCTAATCCCAGATTTATTTGCCTAATTGATTCACAACAAAGTGTTCCTGGGTAATATCTTTATTTTATAAGTGCTCACAAATCTATCACAAAATACAAAGCTGAACAAATTATATTTAAAAGATAATACTTCAGGGAACATTGGTTTCCTTTGAAATGAAAATGAAATATTTGTTGCGACATCATCCATTCCTTTGAAATGATAGCAAAGTACTGTAACTTTGTAGTGAACCAAATAAGCCAAAAAATTCCATGTAGTGAATGATCCTGAACATTGATGGTTTTTCTCCTGCAAGCATGGTCCATTTAAATCAGGGGTCTCAAACACCCGGTCCGCGGGCCGCATGTGGCCCTCCAAGCAATAATTTGCGGCCCTTGAGCAACCTGGCATTTGTATACATGCACAGTTGAAGAACATTGCATAGGCCTGATACAGCTAAAACTATAGTAAGCCCATATGCTTATGGTATGTGCATAACTTACGTGTGGGAATGTGGCTATTTATAGGTCAGATTACATCAGCATGCCTCTGTTTCCAATTTCTTACTATTATGTTTACAATTTTACTCTTCCCAAGACGACCAACATTTTTGTAGCCCTCGGGATCCACTATTTATCATATTTTGGCCCCATTCTTGTCTTGAGTTTGAGACCCCTGGTCTATCACTATATCTTGTCTCTCTCTTCCCCCCCCCCCCTCTTCCGTCCCTCCCTCCCGGTTCAATCGGTCTGTGTAGAACAGTTTGTTCTTTGACTTATTGTTTCTGTTGTATTGTCAAGTTGTCTATGTTTTGCCCAAAAGAATATAGAAAGAATATTTCACAAAGGCTGTATGGAAGATGGAATGACCTGGTTTATGCGAACGATCTTTGGAAGTTGTTTGGCTTTGTCTGATAGAGTTCTTGATGAAGTGTAGAAAAGGTCGCTATTTGTCATAAAGATTGAGATTAAATGCCTTCCTCACAGAGAAAGTAATGGCAAAGTGGTAGCAGGTGGAGGGAGACAGATAACGGTCTTCAGAGGAAGAGCGGATTTTCTCATCAGATGTTTCGGCCTTTAACTTCCTGACATCTTCTAGAACCTTCGCCACACCGGGGTCATGACTCCCGATGTCCGCCACCCACCTTTATTTTATTTATTTTATTTTTTCTCCGCAGCGACTCGCTGGGATTTGAACCAATGCCTTCTATTTTTCTGTCCAGATCTAGTTTACCGAGGTTCTCTAACCACTCTGTAGGCGTGCCACTTTTTTTTTTTATGGCATAATATATTCTATTAAATCTACTGTCCAGCATCAAGAGGTGTAAAGGTCACATTCTTTCTCTTTTGTCGTGCCCTGTTCCTTCACTACCTATGAACTGCTTTCTACTGTTTCTGCCTACAGTTATAATCGGGCACTTTGTAACACCCGCAAAGAATGTTAACTTGCTTGGCGTTTACTCACTCATTCATGTACATACTCATTCGCTCACGCACGCACGCACTCTCTCGATCACTCATTCACTCACTCTCGCTCACTTCCTCCATTCACTGGTTCACTCGCTCGCTCACTCTCTCTCTCTCTCTGCCTGCCTCATTCATTCACCCACTCACTCACTCACTCATTCACTCACTCACTCACTTACTCACTCACTCACTTATTCTCGCTCGCTTCTTCATTCACTGGTTCACTCGCTCCCTCACTTACTCTCTCTCTCTCTGTCTCTGCCTGACTCTTTCATTCACTCACTCACTCATTCATTCACTCAATCGACCAGTTATCCGCCCATTGATTCACTGGCTTACCCTTTCGTAAGCTTAATCATTCTCTCACACATGCACTCACTGATCCTCCCATCTGCTCCCTTGCTCACGGCCTCCTGGTTCTTACATGAAAAAGTCAGCAATCGGGTATTGGAAATGGAATCGTCAATCTTCACTCCCCCCATTCACTCTCCTTGCATCCTTGCAACACATACACATAGGAAAGAGAAAGAGAACATTATATTCCACTAGCTGTATGATCTGTTGGCCGGAAATGACGCACGCACGCAGGCTTTACACATGCCCAACACACATTGACAGTACAGTGTTGGTGATAGGGCGGCATTGATTGGCTTTGATATCGCCATTGTCATCGTTGCATATTTATTATGAAATCCAAGAGAATGTTATTGGCCGAAGAAGAAAAGCGGGAAAAGGAACGGGTAAATAATCACGAGATGATGGCGCAACCGGATAAGTCCTAGACTTTTCACTGTCGTCATTTGCTTGAAGTAAAGTTCTAATAGTTCTCCTACCCCTTCGTGAACGTTAGACAGATCGAAAAAGAGAGGGGGGGGGGGGGGAGGAGGGAGGAGGAAAGGAAGACAGAAGGGAAGAGGATGGAAGTAAAGACGGACAGATTTTGAGAACAAAAAAGAGGACAAGAAAGAGACATAGAAGGAGGAGGACAACATTGAGAAAGAACCAGGAGAGAAGGAGGATAGAGATGGATAGAAAGAGGGAACGGGAGGAAGAAGAAATGAAGAAAGAGATGGAGAGGGGAAGGAAGAAGGAAGAACGATTGGCAGAAAGAGACAGATGTAGAGCAGTGAAAAGAATGGTCAAAAAGTATACAAAGAGGGAGAGGAGAAGATATATAGACAGAACAAGACAGAGAGGGGGAGGGTAAAAAGAAGAAAAAGAGAGCAGAATGAAGAAGAGATGGAGAAAAGAAGTACATGTATTATTAAACTGTTTTGCCAATGAGGAATGAAAGACAAGGAAGAGAGAAAAGCAATAAAATTGTGATCTAGGCATTTTCATGTCATTCACTATACAGAACCGTCAACGCTTGAATGTATCTTACAGTTTGCTTATCCTCACTCACCCATGTCTCTATCCAGCGTGAGGCACAGGGTTTCTGTGATGTGAGATACAAAAGGTCTTGTACTTAAAGCACCGTTAACATTTCCTGTTCGAGGACAACTTTCGATGAAATCAGATGTGGGCCTTTTATCCTTGAACATAGTTATGTGAAGACCAAAGGAGGAGATGGTTTGTTTGTTATGTGTTGGGGTTTAACGGCACATCAGCACGATTACGGCTATATTATGCCAAACATGGTAAGATATGTTTGCACGTCAAGAGGAATGAGAGCAGGACAGAAGACAGGAGCAAGGAGATAGAGAAGAGATGTCACTCCTGGAATGTCGAGGATGAAAGGGAGGAGAGCCACATACATGTCCGCTTGATAAACATGAGAAAAAATGCAATTAAAAAAAAATAATTATAATAATTTTTTTTAAAAAGTCGTTGTTTTTTGTTTGTTGAAGTTATTGATTCAGGCCATTGCTGTGGACAACAGCGGCTGTTTCATCTGATCTTTGAACTTGGTAAACCTAAGGCTGAGGACTAAACCCACTGACGTAGTAAACACTGGATATCTGTTGTTCTTCCCGCTTAGTCTTTGTGTACCTTCAATAAATAGGAATCCTCTGTGGTTGGAAATAAGGAGAAAAAATGATGATTGGGATTCTCCCCTTGACTCTGCCGTCTTCTCACATCTTCTTGTCTTTTAAAGTTGAAAAAGCTAATGAAGGCATGTTAGCTAGAAATGGGGTTATTCGGATCAACAGCAATAGCAATGTAGCATAAAAATGTATAAACATACTTAATCTAAATCACTAAATCATACCCAGAAACTGAGAAGAAAAGGACAGATACTTAGTATTTGATGGGAAGAGGACACAATTATTTAGAGAACGGAAACGATAACAGCATGGTGCAAAAAAGAACCAAACTAAATAGAAGCATCTGAGCAATAAAATCCACTGATAACTGAAGTGTTTTCATGGAATATGGTACGTTCATAGAAGGGACTGTTGTAAAAACTCATCATTTTGATCTTTCTGGTTTGTGACACACACAGCTGATTTCTGAGTACGTGCAGAGTTCTCCAAGTCCCCCAGGCAAAGAAAATGGTGGGCAATGACAGGAGGATGTAACTCTAGCAGCAAGAATGGAACATTTCTGAGTGGAAAGGATGAAACAGCAATTAAGAAATCCACAAGCAGTTTTACTGGCCGTCTTTCTATGATCGGAAAAATAAAGAGGATTAAAGTCAGCTTCGCCTCGTTTTGTTTGCCATTTAGTTTTCATATCTGAAAGAAAGAAGAACGGCGATTAGAATTTTGTTCTCTTTTTTTTTTTTTCCCGGTGTAGTTTGAATAATCAAAATGAATATTTAGACAGAAAAACAAAAACAAAACAAGAATAAAACAAAACCAAACAAAGGAAATAACACAAAACAAAGAACAACAACAACAACAACAACAAAAAGAACAGAGAGGAACTTGACAACACTCTAGGTGGTCGATTGGTTTGAGATTCAAGTGGAGCATTCAGATTTGGCATGCGCTGAGATCTACATCCATGTATATACGAATGTGTGATTGACAGTCACTCTCTCTCTCTCTCTCTCTCTCCCTCCCTCCTTCCCTTCCTCGTGACTGTCTACCTTAGCACTTTGTCCATTGGTATATCCTGGTGTGGGATCAAGCTCTAATGCACACAGGCGGCTACATACTGGTTAATGTTTTAATTACGCCTTTCAGCCTCCAGTGAGGCGGTTATCTCGGTTACATACAGGACATACTTACGATGAAATCTTCTGCAGAATACCGTTCTGCTCTTCAGTGCCGCACACTTTTTCCCCCCAGGCTGTTCTGCCTTTTTTTTTTTTTTTATGTTTTCGTCCCTCAAGTGATAGTTTGCCTCCATTCCAATTTATGAAACTCAGTTAGTGAAATTCATTATTATGCCTAAATTGCATGTTCTTCTTACCGTTTTTTTTCTTTTCTGCTCCTTGTTTCAGCACCCAGCTTCATCCACTGCGTATTGAAGACCCTGGTGGCAGTTTATCGCAAACTGGGCTGCTACAGCACCATTGCATTTCCCAAAGGTCGAAGTTCAGGCCACTCCAAAAAATCATCCCCGTCATCATCATCATGGAAACAGGAGGAGCTTACCCCGACAGAGGCAAAAACATCTGACTCGGCGTCCTGGTCCGAGCGAGCCCTCATCACTACCTCATCCTCTTCGGCTTTCCGGACACCCGATGCCAGTCCCAGACAAGTGCAGAAAGCCAGAGAACTGGAGGTCTCATGGTCTGAGAGACGTATCTCCTCTCCCCTGGCAGAGGAGGATTTTGCGGAAGAGAAATGGAAGAGGCCAAAAGAGAGAAAGATCTTGAAGAGAAAAGTCAGAACTGAGGATGTTAGCTCTACTAACAACAACAATACAGAAGGCAGGAGGGGACCAGATGATGATGATGGAGATAATGCCCAGTTTCCTGACTCAATAGAGGTTGGAGATGAAGTTTCAGGTGTGACCCCTGCAGATTCGTCCACCACAGCTGAGGAAGCTGATCGATACAGTGAAGATGCTGGAAATGCTGACACCACCGCAATGACAGTCCGGCGAGGACATCGCTTTAACAGAGAGGACGAGGCCAGAAAATCTGGCGGTTTTTCCCCTCAGAAAGAGTATGAAGATGTTGACATGGAAGCGAGAGACGAGGAAGACAAAAATACAAATTGCAGCAGTACTGTGGCAGCAAAGGGAACTGATGTAAGCAAAGAGAAAGAAAAAACTATCAGCTCAGAGAAATCCTCTGACAACGTGGAGGGCAGAGAGAATACAAACACTGATGTCAGCGGCCAAGAAGAGAAACCGTCATCTTCAACAGATGTTAGAACAAGGGGCCAGTCAGATAGAGATGAGGAAGGTGATGATAATGATGACAATGATGATGATGGTGATGATGAAGATTTTGATGAAAGTGATGATGGCCTGAACCTCAGCAACGGTGACAGCATCAATGGTGACAGATACCACAAACTTCTGGCAGCTATCACTGAGTTCCTGACCGACTACTTCAACAACTTGAGAGAGGTGAGTGCCGTGTGTTGTCCCATGTACTGCCAACACACATCATGTCAGGAATGCAAATGCACATTGTACGGAGTGAGACAGTTTTAAATTATCATAAAAACAAGAGCTTTTTTCAAGTCCATCCCCTGTGTTGTAATGAAACCGGACTGTTGATGCATTTTCATGCGGAGCTTATTTCTCTTTGGAAGACCAGCAGTACAAAGTTAGCCTTGTCCTCTCCTTCAGAATTGTACTTTGTAATAAACCATATTAATCTAGGCAAATATTGTCATTACGATGTGTTTGATCAGGTTTTACCTCTGGACTTTCAGACCATAACCACTGATGACGGCACTCCATGTATCTCCGAGGTGATGACCTACTTCAACACGCAGTGCAGCAGCCCAGAGCTCCGAGCCATCGTCAAGTGTGTGGGAATGAGCAAAGACCTCAAACATCCCCTGGGACGGTTGCTCTACCTGTGTGACCATTTCGAGGCTAAACACCTCAAATCTGTTCTCCTGGACTTTGTCAAGAGAAACACTGGCACTTGACATGTTGGGATATCAGGCATATAAGGAATATGATCCCAGAGTAATGTCAGATAGCTCAAAACTGATTCCAAGTTGTAGGGCTTTGACTTTCAGACTACACTTATTTGCCTGTATTTGATCACTGTTTTGTTCAAAATATGTGTGTTTAGTCTCAAAGCAAGCACATGTAATGTGGGGTTTTTTTTTTTCTGTCTTCTGGTATCAGATGGGTTGGTGCTAAACACTGGTTGAGATTTTGTTATAGTGGCTGGTTAGATGTGAAACAATGCTTAAGATGTTTCGGTAGGAACTTCAAAAAATCACTGGAATCATCTTGTCATGCTGAATATCAGGATAACATATTCCTACACGCTGGCAGTAGCTCATTGGAATGAATTGTAAATATGAGACGTGGCTCGATGAAATCAGGCTCTTATCAAATTTTGAGCATATGCAGTTATTGATATCACTGTGAAGATTATTCACTTCCCTCTCTGTGTGTGACAAAAGCTCTGTTCTACCTGAATTAGAAGTCGAGATATTGGCAATTAAAGACGATGAGGTGACCTGTTGCTGCAGATAAATATAGTGAGAAAATTTCCAATAACGTTTGTAAATCGTTATTAATCCTTGTTATACTTTGGCACTAAATCTCAGTTTTTGGGCTTTTACTCAATCTATTTCAGCAAATTTAACTCTAAAATGCAGTTTTACATTGATAAAGAAGGGTTCTGTTAAGAAAAAAAAAAATGGCGTTAAAACTTCATTCACTGTTGAAAAAAAAAAAAGTGATTTCTCCTGTTGCCTCAGTGTGACGAGCACCTGATTTCATTGTGTCACATCTCATATATACCTGAACATACTAATACCTTATTGGTTCCATAGGAAATATATTGTGGGTTGGTGTTACATTATATGAAAGGATGAGAACAAAGCATGTGAAATTTACTAGATGAGCTTATACATGTATTAGCATGCCTCTTCACACAGCTATATACACACACACACACATCCATACAGACAGATATACTGTATACATACGTTACACATATTACACAATACTGAGTTCAGATACAGGTATAGTGGATGACTGTGGCTTTCCACATCCAGCAGGGTTGTTTTGATTTAAATCAACATGATTTAAATCAACCGATTTTTTTGATTTAAATCAAATGATTTTTTTTGTAAAAAAATCGTGATTTAAATCAACTTTTGATTTTTTTATTTTTATGTAAAAA
>JBCAUA010035351.1:0-12154 GCA_038406235.1 Peronia verruculata | reverse complement strand
TCTATCTATCTATCTATCTATCTATCTATCTATCTATCTATCTATCTATCTATCTATCTATCTATCTATCTATCCGCTCCCGAATTTCTCTGTTCTTTTTATGTTTCCCTCTTTACGTTACAATTTTTGAGACCAAGATAGTGCTTTTTTTCTTTTTTTGACTATTCATTGGTCTCTCTTGTCTTTCTGCGCTTACGACAAGGCGAGGACTTGTTTCCAAAACAGGATAAATTTCAACAAAAGTAATCTATCACAATAATCTGTTACCTTTCGCTTATTTCAACTTGACATGTCACAAGTTTTCTTGGAATCAAAGGCTGAAGTAATCCATGGATCACACAGTCTATGATGTTACAATGTGTGTTGTAACGTAATAAGAGAAAGAGAGACGGACACAGATGGAGAGGAAAGAGATAGATAGAGCGGAAGAAAGTGGCAGATATACAGAGAGAAGGGATAGGGAAGGAAGGTCAGAGAGAGAGACAGAGACAGAGCGAGGGAGAGAGAAATAGAGAGAAAGAGAAAGAGAGAGATCTTTCTTTGTGTTAACAGGCCATCGATTTTGTTTATAAAAATACTCTGGCCCAAGATCGTTTAGCTGTGAGCAGTAGTGGTGAGCGAGTAGTTTTATAATTAACATATCACAGTTAAAATGTCGAACGCTTGGGTCAATTGCTCTGCAAGCTGTACATTTCACGAACACATTATTATAGGCTTTTAGCTGAGTCGTTCACTCATAATACGTTTGCTTACCGAAAGTTACGAGCGCGGAGAATTTTATGAATTTTTCAGTAAGTGACAGCGAAGAGCTTCAATTGTCCTGGTATTTCACGCCTCAGCGGATCTGTCATCTTGTTGCCTCTGTTAGGCCTATATATTAGCAATATAGATCATAATTTCGGCTTTATGTAGACCAACTCTAGAACTGACTGCCCACCACGCCAAAGATCGTATTACTATTTGGTTCGGCAAAGTCATAATCTTTGCTCCGATGAAGTGGCAATACATTCCAAATTTTCGTCAATATTATCATTTTCGTCAAGTTTTTTAAACAATATCGAGTTCTACAGACTCTTGTTGTTGTTTTTTTCTGTGTACTGAAACAGTCACTGATAGACAGTCCTTAGATTTTCAGATATTTCTATAAGATGTAAGATAACATTATGTGTATTAAGTGTTCAATACGAGGAATTCTCTGCAGCGAATGATGGTGACATACATGTAGATTCCAAGTAATTAGAATGATTGGGTTTGACCTGAGGAGTCTTTGCGGACGTTCTGAAGCTAGTACTTTATTTTGCAGTAATTGGGAAACGCTGCGACTCTTGACGTGAGCAGTGCTAAAGTCTCAAAGACGTGACGTGCGTGTACCGATGCCTGCTCGTGGGAATTAATCCTCATTACTTTCACGTTAGAGTAATTAGATGACTTGAAATTCCGCTTAGTTCGGTAACTTTTAAGGACTTAATCAAAGGACTTGCCATATTACCGGGAGGTAAACGCTCACCAACACTGGAGTTAGGAAAACAATGGCCCTTCTCTCTACCACCAAATCACAATCACAATTCATTCTTTATGAGGCAAACTCTTGCAGTGGATTCTCCTCATACTTAGGATGATTCTCTGCTCAGTTTTTTTCAATGACAAAATCTGTTTACTTCCAATTTTATCGAAACAATCTTATTCGGTAGTCTAGCGGTTGGACCGTCGGACTGAGGATGCAAAGTTCTGGGTTTGAGTCCTGACAAGTCCGCACATTTCGCTCCTGGGAATGGCAATTTACACACATTTCCTGACTCGACTGGACCCAGCTTAAATGGGTACCCGACTATAGACAGTGATTGATATTGTTCGATTGGTGAGGATTTGAGCACCTAACAGGCAGCCGCCTTGTATGCTTGCCAGGAAGCTGAGAAAGTTCACGAGTGTCTTCTTTGGGTCTGTCGGGGTAATAATAGATTGTAAAGCGCTTAGAACCTGCACTGTACGGGGATAAGCGCTATATAAATACTCTCTATTATTATTATTATTATTATTATTATTGTTATTCTACTCTTTGATTCCCAGTAACGTTGTTTAAGCTAACTACTTTACATATAATATATGCATTGTCTATCAAGCAAGCTTAGCACTGACTGGTCTGGCTTCCCGCCGTGATGACAGAGAGTACTGCGCTATGTCACACGCCCCAATGACGACCTCTTGGCATTCAGGGGCTCACTGACACTGGCAGTGACAATCTCTGTTTGGTGACAGCTATGAAGAAGCCGACAGCAAATACAAAGTGTCAATATCATTTTTTTTTTTCTTTTTCCTTCGGCTTAATATTTCACTCATACTTTTTTGGTGGGGCCAACTGTGCACGGGGAGAGAGGTAGATTTATAGACAGACAGAGTGACAGACTGATATATAATACATTATACATACACTGAGTCAATAAAAAATAGGGAGAGGGAGAGAGAAAGAGAGAGTCAGAAACAGAAAGGTGAAGAGGTAACAAAGAGAGGAGAGAGAAATGTGGGGATGGAGGAATAGAGAATGAGGGGGAGAAGAAGAGAGAGAGAGAGAGTGTGTGTGTGTGTATGTGTGTGTGTGTGTATGTGTGTGTGTGTATGTGTGTGTGTGTGTGTGTGTGTCTGTGTGTGTGTGTGTGTGTCTGTGTGTGTGTGTGTGTGTTAGAGAGAGCTAGCGAGAACGAGAAAGAGAGAGAAAGAGAAACTATTACATGTTATGGCCAGCTGTATTGGTTAATGTGTGTTTCTGTGTTTGTGTTTGAATTTTGTGGCACATCAAGACGATTACGACTACATTGCGCTCACCACCACTGAGAGATTTGCTGTTATTGTTTTGCTATAATGGCTCTACATCTGCCACAAATACTTTTAACACCTCTAATACTAGTTACAATACAATCGTCCCAACAATGTTGTGGAAGGTCGATATCACAGTCTCAGCTCTCACAGCTCTAGTTATCACCGCCATATCGCACTGTTATTCAAATACATTCACTGCATGAATGTCGAGTCCAGATCGTCAAACAATTAGCCGTGATAAGGCGTAGATCTACCCACACGTACACACGCATGTAGACCCACTCATACAGCAACATGCGTGTACAAACCCGCGCACAAATACACACACACACACACTCACAGAACAAACAATCTAACAGGCTGTCAGTCACAGAGTTTCCAGTCCTGATGTTGACAGGTCGAGTTGTGGCCTCTAAGCCACCAAGCCGGGATATCGCTAGCTGTGGAATGCAGTAACGGCCGGCTTGCCACTGGACCACAGTACACGTACGACGTTACTGGTGTAACGGCACATTAAGATAACGATATCGTCAATAACGGCTCGGCTGTACAAAGTGAGAAACTTGTCCTACTTATGCTTTCAGTCCAAAACACAAGAGTTAATATTGATAAAGCGTAAAAGTCGAAGCAATAACGGAGATAATATTAATAAAGATAACAATTTCATACTCCTCAGCTCTCGTTTATCTGTTTACCGCAGCGATATTATGGATTGTGATAGAAGTGAACATTTAATTTAATATTCCAGTCAAATGAGAGTAAAGATTTCACAAAGTCATTAAAGTAATTGTTTTTCTACCAAAATGTCTTGCGATTCTGTATGAAAGATTCCTTATTGTATGTATTCAGTTTCAAGGGATCTCGTCTGTGGAGCTACGTTCTACACTGTACTAGCCATGGAATGCCATCCTCGACATTCTAAGGGTGACATCTTTTCTCTCTCTCCTTGCTCCTGTCTCTGTCCCGCTTTCTTTCTTCTCTTCTTCTTGACGTGTAAACGTATCTTACCGTGTTTGGCACAATATAGCCGTGATCGTACTGATGTGCCGTTAAACCCAACACAAACAAACAAAGAAAGAAACAAACAAACAAACACTGTACTGGCACGCACTATGGGGTGAAAAAAAGGAGGGGGGGGGGGAGCAGGATATATTTTGAGATTCTCACCCTGTCAAGATAAAAAAAGAAATGCAGTTTTATTAGTACAAACTAATGTAATTTAGCCTTCGGTTTTTCATCCATAGATGTTTTTAAAGTAGGCACATGGGAAAACGCCATCATCTTAAGAAAACTGCAAGATCATGTTACGAAATGTTTTTGGAATTGAAACTTGTGCAGAAGTTCACCACTTCATGTAGCATCACCGTTTCCCCCTTACATGTACGACAAACTGGGCTCCACAATATGTCCATATTATATCAATCTCAAATGATGTTAGATTCATAAAAACAAGAAATCATCCACAAGAGATGCAAATGATAATATACTACCAACAACTACTATCACTACTAATAATAACAATGATATTGACATTTTCGGGGATAGATCACTAACGATTGCAATTGCATACATGTTTGGGGTATATCGGACAGAGCATTTGGAAAAGATGGATGTAGAGATCTCCGCCATCCTGAGGCAAATCTAGGGGAGAGAATGGAGATAGGCTGACATCAAAACTGTGATGGACTTCAGCACAACTGATCTAACTAAACAGTCGTTAGAATTCAACACCACTTGAGTGCAACACTTTTTCAAGGCAAGAAATGTCAAAGGAAACATTGGGTGCCAGTATTTATTGTGCAGGAGTTTATTCATTTTGAAACAGAACATAACTGTTAATTAGTCCTAGGCCTAAGGACACTTTGAGATGGAGTCCTTTACTGGATGAGCTAGACTGGATCATTTTTGAGAGAATGCCAGTCATAAGACACTGAGAACGAATCATTTAGCTTCCCTCCACAATCTTTGATCGCCCAACTTATATACATCTTTTGATATATCTTTGAACTGGTAGATGTAATGTATTCAAAGGTGCCAGGCGCAGTTTAACTCTAATCGTGCTCATGCTCTCTTAACCTCAGCACAAACAGCAAAAAGATACAATAATAACCATCAACCTATGGCACGACATGGGTTAAACTTGTCCTGAGGTTTTGTGGTCACATAATGCTCTAGATGGCAAAATACTAAAGAGATATTAAAAATCACTGCAATGCAGAGCTCCTTCATGGGCGAGGACTCAAGGCAAGCTTTTGCACTCTCAAACTTTTCTGTTAGGAAACGAGACAAATTCATCATTGTATTTGTCAGGATTAGCAAAATCTTGTATTCAGCTCTTTCAGACGTTGATATATATGTCATCTTCCCTCATGATGCGACTCCAGGAATGCTAACGAGTTGTAGGGACAGTTTTATGGTATGTCTTTATACTGATTCTTTAGCTGATCCTACATTTCCATCTTGCCAAGCAAATTGTTACATTCGAGTAGTCTTTTGTGCACTCTGAGTAATGTAAAGAAATTCCAGTAACCGAAGCCTGGGCTGTGTACCGTTTTGTTGACCACTATTATCCCTGTTCAGTAAGGCAAAAGTCCATGGCCATCCTAACTTCCTGTGACAGGTTAAGCCCTTGTCCAATCAAACACCAAGTCCGTCAATGGATTTCGCTAATAGCGCTCTCTTACCCAGATTTTTCTAGGGCCTCTTAAGTCTCTCTGGTTGTGTTTTTAGGGCTTCCTAACGGATCGCCTTCGGTGTGGGACCGTAGAGAAAAGACGGGGAGGGGTTGGGGGGGGGGGGATCTGGTCTGGTCACCAACTGACCAACATGTCAGACGATTTGGTGTTCCTCTGTCTTTATAGATGAGTGGACCTGTATCCATATCGTATTGATGAAAACTACCAACGTGGGGGAGAGGATGAAAGCGGTAGTAGCAGTAAGATCTGGCCCCAAATGACAGATCGCTCAAGCAGGAAAAATAAGATCTTGATCATTACTTGACAGAACTGATATGACCTTTGACATATTATTATGTACCTAACAGAACAGAGTCTTCACGTATAATCCACAGAATAAAGTCTTCGCTTTGGTACCTTATGTGGTCTAGATATAGATCGCCAAAGCACGTATATTCTGATCTCTGCCCTCTTGTCTGGTATTATTAGTTCTATTCTATTATCTGATGCGATTGCTATGACTACTATTTCTATTACACATTGCTACTATCACGCCTTCTACTACTACTACTATTACTACTACTACAACCACTAAATTCTGCTACCAATCCCTGCTATCATTGCTAATGCTCCCACTACTACTCCTACTGCCCTACTATTACTATTACTTCCACTGGTACAGGAGCTGGTGCTATCACTACCACCGCTACTACAACTACCAATACTACAACTACTGCTACATTCTGTTTCGTCTTTCAGCCTCTTGCAGGTGGCTGTGTCTCTACTACTGCTACTACTTCCACTACTGCTATTACTACAAGGATTATGTCCTGTATTACTTCTACGATTAGTGCTACTACTTTGGCTATTACTACCACCATTACTACTGCTACAACTACTGCAGCTTCTATTATAAGTAATAAATTATTGCCCGTGGCTACTTACTACATCTGCTGCTGCTACTGCTACTACCACTACTACTACTATTACTATTACTACTACTACTATTACTACCATTGCTGCTGCTTCCAGCTACTATAGCCTACTACTGCTCATACCACCGCCATCACTACTTTTACTACTTCTGTTGTACCACTGAGACTACTTCTACCACCACAGCCTTTCTAAACACTTGAAATAGACTATATTTAGTTGTACTTGCAAGTCCTTGGCCTGGCTGTCCTCCCCTACCTCTGTAATGTCGTTCATGATTACTTGACCCGCTGTTTCATGAGCAGGTAAAAAACACAGTGTAGCTGTATAGGTCAGATATTTCTTGGCATGTTTTCTGTACCACCTCCTCTGCTCATTTATGGCTTTCAGCCCAGAATTTGGACAAACCAAGGGAGACAGAGATAGACAAGAGAGAAGTCGTTCTATAACGATATCGGAAAGGACAATACTGACTTATCTTTGTTGCCTCTCTCTCTTGTTCCTCACACACTCCTGTCCTCGGCACAGAACTATCGGTAGTTATGATCGCACAGTGGCTCTGTGGTTTGGCGTCTGCTTCAGACCGAAAACAACTCATGTCGGTGAGGTTTTCGGGTTGTGGCTGCCTGGCTCTCGGGGTCTCCCATTGTTGTATGGAAGGACACGAAGATCGAAAAACCTGCATAATTTTTTTTCTGTGACTCAACGGTCCCCTGGCTGCAAGTGGGTGGGAAGGCCCGAAGTCTAGCTCGACGTCTAGCCTTCTCGGATAAGGGCGAATATATTTTGGAGGTCCTGTATGTACATAATGCACGTTAAAGAACCTTGGCTGTTCAAAATCTATGAAAGAATGGGCTGCGTGACGCTCTCCGAGCAAAATTTCCATATTCCAAATTTCTACCACAAAAATTCTCAGCAAGAACAGGCATCCTATTAAAGCCGAGATTTAGATGACCATGGGCATTTTATTATTGGTAGCTAAATGCCTAAGCACTTTACTGGCAAGGGAAGATTCCTGTCTGCCACATCTTCACCGATACTGACAGCAGATTTATTGTCTCATAATTTATGACGCTATGATCCAGCAGTTTGTTTTACAAGAGCTAACAGTTGCCAAAGAAAAGGCTCTCAAGACACAAGGGCCTTGACAAAAATCGAGAATGCAAAGCTTAGGACAGCACCACCAGATATCTATATAGGACAGAAACTTGCAAAAGGAGAGGGTCATATCTGAGCCATACGCTGACAAGTAGGTATTCCTGGCCAGGTCCTATTCTGGAAGTTACAAAAAAAAAAAAAAAGAGAATGAAACGAGGTCAGGCATCTCCTGTGGGAGATGTTTTAGAAGATAATGTGAAGAAAAACAGTTATGAATGGATTGAAACTGAAAAGTGTCTCACAGCCGGGAAGGGGGGGGGGGGGGGGGGAGGCTCTCTTTGCTCTGTGGCCCAGTCTCTGTGGTGATGGGGTGATGGAATGTCCTAGCCCTGCAAACTATTATCTTTTTCCCAATAATTTTTCTCGTAACTACTACAGCCTTTATTGCACTACTACTTTCCTAGCTAGGCGCCTATACCCTATTACTATTTTTCCACCTGTGCTACTACTGCCACCTTGGCTATACTAATACATACTACAATGATTCGACTGCTCCCACACTGTTATCACATGGCCCGCTCCACTACTACTATTGTCCCTGCTGGCTACAGTAACTGTCAGTTCTGCCCTTACTTCCTACACCCTCACAGAGCAGGACCAACACAAGCCCAGGCTATCAGCCTGTCTTATCATATTGGCCTTAACAATAACCCATGTCTTACTCTTTCCATCACAAGTAACAGGCAACGATCACAAAATCTGCTTTGTTATCTATCTGAACCTTTTCTTCCATTATCACTCTGCTGGATCTTCCATTGTCAGTGACGAATGAATCTAATCAAAATTTCGCCCCTAAGTTTGCTCTATCGATACAGAGAAAGAAAGAAAAATCTATAAATGTTGTCCTGAAAAAAAAAAAAAAAACGCAAAGCTAAACAGAATCAAACAATCACGTCGATTTCTGCTCTTCTGGCGAGAGGAATTCAGAAAGATATCTGGAGATCCGGACTTCTTCCCTGGCCTCTCCAAACACGTTGTTTTATGGCCGCGATAATCTCCCCAATGCTTAACTTAATGGCGCTTGTCAAAGACCTGGAGGAACCTGGCTTAGACGTTTGTAGTTGGGGGTCTGACCACTGTGGAATGGCTGGCCCTAACCGTGTCTGGGAGTTACTGGCTAACAGGTGAAAGATTGTACGATCCTGGTCACAAAATGGCACAGCAGAGGGTCTTGTTACAACATGTCTCCAGCAGTAACCCCCTTCCCTTACCCTCTCCTCACCCATTTTCTAACACTGACTGAGATTGACGGGATCTACCCTATCCATTGCTACTGCACCCCCCCCACCCACAAGCCCCCTACCCCGAACCTCTCAACTTGGAAAGACAGACAAATCTGTGAAATCCTATCCGAACACATGCTGAGGGGATCAGTGATCAAAACTCAATTCTCTCTCCCTTGTACAGCCCACAACTGACAGACTAAAACATTTAGTTAACACTCCAGCGAATTAGTACAGGGATCGAACAGACAGGCGGTATCTGCAGTGAAGCCGTCACCGTTTGGTGGTCATCTTGGCTCATTATCATGTATTCATACCAGGTCTTTCAATATAGAGCATTTCTCTGTCTATCAACAGTCAAGTTGTGATCAATCTCTAGTCCTTGATTAAGCTTGGGCTTCACAAACATAAGAAGTTTCTCATGAAAAAGAAAATGTCATATAGCACGGATACAAAGCCACTTTGCCTTGAGCACCAAGTTAAGTAGTTTTTGTGACAATCAGCCACCTGCAGGTAAAACAAGATGGTGGACATGAAAGAGATAGACATGAGAGACAGTTAAGGTTTATCCATTCTAATATTCTCTACACCTCTATGTTAAGGCCTCTCTCTCTCTCCCCCCCCCCTCTCTCTCTCTCTCTCTCTCTCTGGAAATAAAGACTGGCGGGTTCAAGAGTATCTCCCGCTACAGGAGGGTACAATTCAGTGAGCAATATGTGCTCAGTCACGCTCCGACTTTGAATGTCTCAACATGATCATAACAATTATTACCCGTGAATTTCGTGCCGAGGACAGAATAGATCTGAGAGAATATGTAAGAACCTTAACCCTAAAGTGTCCTCAACACTGGAATGTCGAGAATTTTAGAACAATGTATTATACTCACATTTGAGAAACAAAGACTTATGCTGAACATGTTATACACACAGTGTTGTGTTGCGACACTGTATAGTGTTTAAACCAGAATTTCAATGCAAAGTATGATGCAGAAATCTTTGGTTACATCGACCTATCGGCAGTTTTAGGGTTAAAACTGTTTCTGGACAGCTGCAGAGGTAGAGCAACGTTTTTAATGGACGTTAAATCAGGCAAAGATTTCGGTAGGCAGGGACATGTCCGTGCCAACAGACCTGAAAATGCCATAATTTAGGAGCTGAAATAGAAACCATAAGAAATGACATCAGTAGGCCGATTGACATGCACATGTTGATGACATACTGAGGATAATCTGATAACATCTGGATGGACGTGGGTGAAGAGAATTAACTAAAAGCTAACGAGACCTGTCTAGAGAAGAGATACTGAGCCTAATATTGCCACTTTGAGCAAAAGGAAAAGTGCTACGAAATTCTAAATGCTATAGGAAACCAAATCCCACTGTGCATCTGCAAAGGACATCAAAAATGGTTTCTGAGAGACCGACGGACACACAAATATTCAGGAATAATAAGCCCTAATTAACAGGCATTAATTATAGAAATGGCAAGGGACTGATGTAAGCAAAACTTGGATTCTTTTGTACTCCTGCTAGTATTAGAGAAATCTGTGCTGGCAGAAGTGATTTGTCTTTGCGCCTGTGTATTTATATCCTCCTCAGCATTTTATGTATTTCATATATGGGACGCGACACCATAAAATCAGGCGCTCGTCAAACTGAGGCGACCGGAGAAATCACGGCTTTTTCAACCGTCAATGAATTGTTTTGAGCAATTTTTTTTTTTCACAGTTCCCTTCTTTATCAGTCTAAAAATACATTTCAGAGTTAAATTTGCTGAAACAGGTTGAGCAAAAGCATAAATATTTGTAATTTAGTGTCATGACCTAATAAGGATAAACAGGAATCAATAAAAGTGGTCGGCCATTTTCTCACTAAATTGAGCTGCAGGTCATCGCCATCATTTTTTCCAATATCCAGTAAACTTCATTCAATTCCCAATATCTCAACTTCTACTTAGGGTAAATTATTGTTTGTTTCACTCACAGAAAAGGAAATAAATAATCTTCACAGTGATACCAATACCTCCATATGCTCAAAAGTTCACGAGAACCTAATTTCATCGTTTCGCATCTCAAATAGTCTCCAATGGGTAGTCTTGTAACAGTTTCGATAAGAATGAAAACCAGTGGGCAAAAAATATGGCAACTCCATTTCTTTTTACTCTGTTTCACGTATGACGAGCGCTATGGGTGCCGAGTAACTTGAGTTATTTGTAATCAAGTAAATTATTTTTATTATGTTGTCGTCAGCCCTGAAATCTGACCTATAGAGCAAGAATTCATATCGTTCGGGAAGACTTTGACCTCCCCGTAGTTCCCCCTGGAGTGTTTTTACCTCTTGTGTTGAATGGATATAGCGCCGTAATGCTTGGGTGTTTCTATAGCTATATGATATTCCATCTGTATGTATCTTATACAAGTTATGCATGCACGCGTCACATACCCCCTCCCCCCAACCTTTTTCCAAAGTATCATACACTTCCAGCTTGCCAGAACATGGAGAACTATTGTGTCCCTGCTATGTTCCTTTCAACCCTGACAATTGCTGTCATTTTTTCTGGCATTCTTTTTCTTTATCAAAGAAGGGGAAACATGGCGACAAAAAGATAGGTATAAACTGAGCAATTTGAGAAATCATAAGTAAAGTTTGGACAAGCAACATTACATTCTTCCGGCACAAGAAAACTAATCAAGAAAGACCTACTTCTAAATGTCTGATTTTCTGAGTAACCCATACTAGAAGACTTTTTTTTTTTTTGGTATAAAAGTGAAGCCTGTAGCAGATCCGCCTCTGACCAAGGTAGACCGACCTCAGTAGAGCCAGAGTGACGTCACACCATTGTACACTCAGTGTGTTATGTTGACTGTAGAGACGTATCGACCTTTTCTACCTTAGGTACACAACGTTAGGCATACAACAGGTGATACTGTAGCCTTTTCTGCTCCCAAGGAGGCGTGGGACAATTCCTTTTGTGAGACTCTCCCCCTTCTTCCTCCCCTCTGCCTGGTGCTGCCAACATAATTAAAGATCAGAATCCTGCGTTATTTAATAATTGTATTGTTGCGAAGCGGAATGTTGAGCCTATTGATTTCCTCAGTTTATTTCCAGCTTATAAATCTTTGCGGCTTATTTGATTTGACAATGAATGCCTGACGTTCTAATCCCGTTGTGAATTGGAGTTCGATTTATTTATTTTAGTTTTATTTTTTCATTCTGCCCGCCTTTTTTTCAAATTTAATTGATCGCCCCTTCACCTTTTTTTTTTTTTTTCTCTTCTTGTGATACAATGCGCAAATCTGAAATTTGCATATTGTATCATGGTTCACACACACACAAACACACCCAAACAAACA